>CM021110.1:421137832-421270582 GCA_007115665.2 Sequoiadendron giganteum | reverse complement strand
AGAGGGAGAGAGAGAGAGGGGGGGAGGGAGTGGGAGAGAGATAAGTGGAGTGAAATTATAGAGGAGTAGAGAATTAGAATTGAGGTTAGAAGGAGAATAAAGGTAGGTGAGAGGGCAAGAGGGGAGAGAGGGGTGGGAGGAGGAGCGATAGAAGAGAATAGGGATGGAGAGGGAGTGGGACACAAATAGAGGAGTGAAGGGTTAAAGATTATAATAGAGGTTTAAAGGAGGATAAGGTTTAGGGTTCTGGGTTTAAGTGAGAGAGTGAGTAGTAGAGACTAAAACGAAGATGGGAGTAGGAGGAGAGTCTTAAGAGAGAGGGGGGTATGGTGAGCCTCCCTCTCTCAGGTCTCAATTTTGGTATCTGTGCTTAAACATGAACCCTCTGCTTCAGGTCTCACTTGATAGTCTTTGTGTGGTGGCTTGATTAGGTGGGGCCTGCTGTTGGGTCTTTCTCCGGTCACTCCACATGAAGCTGGGCCAGGCCAGGTGTTGGAGGTGGGGGAGGACAAGGGAGGTGGAGAGGATGCTTGAGGAGGAGGATGGGAGGGTTGAGGAGAGATGGAGGTGGGAGAGAGGGATGGTGGGGAGGATTGAGAGGTTTAAAGGGTGGGGAGATGGATGGGATGGGTGGTGAGGACTGAGAGAGGGAGGGGTGGGGAGGTCTTGAGAGAGGGAGGGGAGGGGTGGGAGAGAGAGATGGGAGGTGGGAAGCATTAGATGGAAGAGACATTGGAGTGAGTGAGAGAGAGAGAGAGAGACTTGAAAGAGGGAGAGGGTGTAGGAGGGAGATGGTTGAGAGAGAGGTTAGAGGTTTAAGGGTTAAGAGGGTGTGAGGGAGAATAGAGGTTGCTTGAGAGAGAGGGGGAGGGAGTTAGGGAGAGATAGAGGGTATAGGGTTAAAGGTAGAGGGTAGAGGGGAGAGAGATAGGAGTGAGTGAGTGAGTGAGTGAGTGAGAGACCTGAGAGAGGGAGAGGGGGTAGGAGGGAGAGAATTGAGAGAGAGATAGGGAGGGAGTGAGAGAGATATAAGGGGTAGAGGGTTTAAGGGTTAAGGGTAGAGGGGAGAGAGATAGATGGAGTGAGAGAGAGAGAGAGAGACCTAAGAGAGGGAGAGGGGATAGGAGGGAGAGTCTTGAGAGAGAGAGGGAGCGAGCAAGAGAGAGATAGATGGTAGAGGGTTTAAGGGTTAAGGGTAGAGGGCTAAGGGTATAGTGGAGAGATATAGGAGTGAGTGAGTGAGAAAGAGAGAGACTTGAGATGGGGAGAGCGGGTAGGAGGGAGAAACGTGAGATAGAAAGAGAGAGAAAGAGAGAGAGGGAGTGGGAGAGAGATAGAGGATAGAGGGTTTCTGGTAGATGGTAGAGGGTTTTAAGGGTTAAGGGTAGAGGGGAGAGAGATAGAGAGACTTGAGAGAGAGAGAGAGAGAGAGAGAGAGAGATGAGGGAATGATATATATGTAGGTAGAGAGAGTTGAGATAGAGATAGAGTAGAGTGAAGGAGAGAGGGGAAGGAAGGGAGAAGTTAGAGAGAGAATAAGTAAGGTGGATAGATTGAGAGAGGGAAGGATGGAGTGAGGGAGAGAGAGAGAATGAGGTATAGAGGGATAGGTAGGTAGAGAGAATTAGAGAGATAAGGAGAGTTGGAGGGAGAGGTAGGGATGGAGAGAGAGAGAGGTAGGTAGAGAGAGTAAAGGGAGATATAGAGAAGTGGAGAGGGAAGGAGAGACGAATGGAGAGGTAGGGAGTGAGGGAGAGATAAGGATTTAGACAGAGGTGAGAGAGTAAAATAGAGAGAGAGAGAGAGGTAGGTAAGGAGAGGGAGGGGAGATAAAGGGAAGAAGATAATGGAGGAGAGAGGGAAGAAGAGGTAGGGAGGGAGAGATGGGTGAGATAGAGAGGGAGGGAGGGATATTTAAGGAGAGAGGAGGGAGGGAGGGATATTTAAGAAGAGAGAGGTGAGATAGAGAGAAAGAAAGTAAAGAGGGAAGGGGGAGAGAGAGAGGTGATAGAGAGAAGTAGAGGCATAATGAGAAAGGTAGATAGATTCCTTATCACACATCACTTGTCTTACATAGGATGTTTCCTTCTCAAAACCATTTTTTTTTCTTATACAAGATGTTTCTTTCTTGAAACCAGAAATTTGTCTTATATGAGATGTTTCCTTCCCGAAACTAGACATTGTCCAAATCCATCCTTTATTCTTTCTTGCATCTTGGCATAAGATAAAATTGTTGTGTGTTTATTTACAATTTATTTTCAAATTCTTTGGTTTATATTTTCAACATTTTTTATCTTTATTTTTGTTTTATCTTTTGACCCATATTGTGCTTACTCAAGGTCATTGCGATCATTTCATACCTTGGTGTGCTTTGAATAATATATATTGGGGAAAGTATACTATGTTTGTGTGTCATGTTTGATTATTTTCTCATCACATATCCATAAAGAGCATCAAGAACCTTGTGAGTTTAGGGGCATCTTATTATATGTTGTTTGTTTTCTTGAGAGTCAGTCGATGCATTGGATACATTGTCACCTTGGTATTATATACCTTGTTGCATAACATCCATTTCTATATGAAAAAAGTTTGCTAATCTCAAAGTTAGCATGAAACATCATTATCATTTCATCCATAATCATATTTATTTTATTCTTTTTTCTTTGATTATTTTCCATATTTCATTTAGTGTATCTTTCTTTCTATATTTTCTCTTCTTTCAAGAGATAATCCATGCAGTTTATGCACAAATAATCTCTCAAAGGTGTAGATCAGTAATCTCATCTTTTCTAATTTTTCATTTCTTACCTGACTCGAGCATATCATCATCATTTTAATCTTTTCAAAATTCTCTTCTCAACTACTTTTATTTTTTCTTTGAACCAATTTCACTTCAAAGAGGGGCAAAATGTAGACACCTAAAATATTCCTCCTAGTTATCAACCTTAATTATCATCATATCATTCCCTTAATCATTAATTACATCTATTAATTAACTATTTATTAATCATCACATTAATTATCCATTTCACATATTATTTTTATTATATAATAATTATTTCCCATTTAATCCCATTATCTATTTAAATATATAAAAGTTTATTATTTAATTAAATGTGAGTCAATTATCCATTTTCAAATCATAGTTTCCATTTTGAATCATCGGTCAACTCTTTCTTCCATCATTAGTTAACTTGGTCTTCATTTAGCATCCCAATCTTCGATCCTTAGTTCACTCCACCTTATTTTATAATCTTCAACTTCATCCATCAATTAACTCAATGTTTAAATGGAAATTTATTCTTCACATTTAACCAATTATCAAATTAAATAATTCAACATTATCCTCTTGGTCTTGAAATATAAATTTTCCATTTCGTAGTTGAACTGACTCTACTGATTTTCCACTTAACTCGAGTCTTCATCCTCATCCTCATCTCTCAATAGATTTTTCCTTGAAAAATCTATAAATATAGTTTGTTCCTCATCAACTTGGTATTTCACATCTTATGCAAATCAACTTTGTCAAAATCTACCATTAAATCAATCATCAATCATAGTGTTATGTTGTTGAGATTTAACATCCACATCCAAATGCGAAGAAATATCATTTATCTTGAGGTTTGCAGTGAGATGGGTAAATTAGGATTTTAATTCGATTATATTTATGTTTCTCCAATTTCAATGCTTACAATCTCTATTTCACTTAACCTATGAAAGAGGTCAAGAGATTTTTCTACTGTGTGGTGATGTTCGTGAATTACTCCAATCAAGGATTGATATTCTAAAAAACTTGTTGTGTTGGTCTATACAAGGAGATCCATCTAGTATCAATATCCTTAATAAACTTATGTATTGTGGTTATTCTCTTAACAAAATTTTGAAATTACGCAAACCATTTGGAACATCGCTAGAAGTATGAGTAGAGCTTGCAAACCATATTTTTAACTTTTGACACTAAAGGAAACTTGCTCACAATTTTAAATGTTATTTATTCATTTTGTGAGCCATGCAATGAATGAAAATTGTGTATTATGAAGAAGTAGTTTTTAAATTTATGCAAAGACCATTCCTATGACCTTACATAATTGAAGCTTTATTAGCTCTTATACACACCAAATTTTTGGCAATTATCAAGTCATCCTCCACTCTTGTCATCATCCCTAAAATTGTACCATGCTACTACCATGTGATTTTATCTTTTCTTTTGGGCCTTATTTCTAAATGTTTTTTCATTGTCTAATTCATGGTAACACCAAAAATATCAAATGGTAGTCACTCATTGAGTAGGACGCTCAGTCCAGTGTGCATGTGGAGCACAAATATTGTCTTAAAATTTGATAATACTAATTAGGAGATATGGGGAATTTAAAGCCCTAGCATATTCCTCCACATATGTAGTCTTAGAGGTGGTAATAGATACTAACAGGTATGGAAATTCCTATGTTGGAGGGACAGTTAGAAGATTCCCATAAAATCTATACCTCCAATTTCATTCAAGGATTTATCAAATAGTTCAAATAAATTTTACAATGTTGAATTCTCCTCATTTTCTAAACATAGAGTAGATGATGTTGGCGGACATGTTTGTGTATAATATACACATGCCTACATACCTAAGAAGTAATATCTACCTTTATAACTTTATGTAAAGATAACTATTTTATTTTTTCTTATAAATATTGTTTTCCACCTATACAAGACAAATTTCCCATTCCCATCCATTTCTTATTGACTAATGTGTGTTAACAAAGTTAGGAATGCCCAAAAAATATAATAAACTATTATATTTTGGGTAGTCTGCCATAGGACGCCCTTTGGTCAAAATATGAAAAACAACACTCAACTAAACATTTTTTTCCATTTGTGCTCCCAGCATTATCTTCCCAATTGAGCTTTATTTGAATCTCCATATCTATAAATCTCCACCTTTCTTTGCATATGCACATCATATTCGAGGGTATACTTAACATGCAGATCCATTCTTCTTTTTTTCTCCATCTTATCATTGATTTTTTCTTTCTATCTATGATTTTTTTTTATAGTTTACTGATAAGCTGTTCTATAGTGTCGATTTGTAGCTATAACTTTTTGTCCCTATTGAATATTTGAAAGATAGAAAAATAGGGTTTATACAATTGATGAACAAGATGATAAACCACTAAGTTTTTCTAGGGTTTCATTCAATTATGAGGAGTAAAATGCATAAATAACAATAAAAAAATCCCAACTATTATAACAACAATAAGGAAGGTTTTAAAAGGCTGAAAGAATGTGTAACATGTTGAAAAAGTGTTGTTTTGGGGGTCATTGAGGACTCATTCGCCCAAGGTGGCGAATGGGTCCCTGCTAGGGTTTCTAAAAACTAATTTCTGGATTTTGTTCTTCATTGTCTACACTTCTAGCTCCTAGGCGACCAACTCCCAAAATTCAGAAATTAATTTTGTAGGCAACTTTTTCGTGATCTTGCAAGATAGATGACAAATTTTACAACTTTTCAATCTTGAAAAATTTGCAACTTTTGTTCTCCACTTGATCTTCAATCTAAAACTTGCAATCACACATCCAAGAGGAGAAAAACTTGTCAAATTATTAGGGAATAGGGGTTTGCCTTGGTCAAACCCCGTTTAGGTAATTAAACCTTATGATGAAACAATGAAACAATGAAACATGAAACAATGATACCTTGGATGAAGTCTTGGAATGTAAATTAACAATCTAACATGAAGTGGCCATGTAGAATATAGAGCTTGATCTTGAATTGGATGTGTAGACATGAAAAACTAACATCATGCATCCCGCTCTAATTAACATTCAATTCTGCTATTAATCAATTAAAGCAATTTATTGATTAATTCCCTAAGGTTCATCATGCTTAATTAAATAAATCAAATTATTTCATTAAGTCCTTAGGTTCTTCTTATTTGATTCAATAATTCAAACTGATTTAAATCAAATATCAAACTCCTAAAATCCTCCAAGTTAATTAATCTAAATTAATTAACCTCTAATCATGATCACCCTTCTCCGGCTTTTGACTCAACTTGAGTCAAATCCAAACTCTCAACTAACCCACCCACTTGCACCAATAAATCATTTATTTGATTTATTAGTTCTTCTAATTACTTTCAAGATGGCATCAAGATGGAATATTCTAAAAATTTGAATCTTCCCTCCAAAGGACTTGTCCCTTCCAACAAAGCATTAAATGCTCTTACATGTCACTTGCACAAGTCAAAGCTGGCATTTAATGCACCTTTCATCCCCCCTAAACATGTCATTTCATCCAAAATTCAAATTTGAAATTGGCACATTGGCCAAGACTTGCACATTCCTCACCCTCTCACACCTTGACAAGTGTCATATTGTCATTGGCTTATGAATGATCCCACATTCATCCAAACTCACTCAATCTCTCAACCTTGAATCTATAAAAGCAAGGGTTTTCAACAAGAACAACACAACAACACATTTTTTATGCAAGGTTACTCTCTACAGGTGAGAACTAATCTTGCTTTTCATCACAACATCACTATCATCTTGGCATCAACTTGCTTGTCATGGATTGGGAAAGGGTTGCATCCTACATGACAGAGTGGCACCAATCCATTATGAGATAGTTGTCAATCATGTTTAAATATGATTTTGTTTAGTTTGCATTATTTTCATTAGTTTCATTGTTTAACATGGTTAAATATTTCATAGGGATGTTTAAGTTTGCTGATTTAAACTAACTTTTGTGCTAACAACATGAAATTGTTTAAGTCTCATTTGCAGATTTTGACATCTACAGGATGTGAAACAATGCTTGACTTGGATCTTGAATGCTACATCACAACATTAGCTCAAAAACATGCATGATTCATTATGCCTTTCACATGATGATGTGATCTTCAATTTTTGCAATAAAACCTTGATAATATGCCCTTGAATTTCTTTGAAATTCTCTATAATGCCTTGTAAACTCTTAAGATGATTGCATAAAGTTCTTGTTATGAAACTAGGTGAATTAGCCTTATATTTATACTTAACTTAAGATTTAATCCCGAAATTCAAATAACACAAGTCGACATCAGATCTAGGATCCAAAATCATTAAAATCCCACCACAAATAAGTTCAAAAATTGGTGTCCTAAGTAAGGAGGACCCATTCGCTACCTTGGGCGAATGGGTCCTAACACAATTTTCTAGGACCAAGTTTTGGGGAGGTGAAATAATATGTAAAAAAGGGGTCTTAGGACATAGTGGGGACCCATTTGCTAGCTGGCAATTGGGTCCTAGGTCACTATCCTTGGATTCAAACCTTGCCAAATTAAGTATTATGCAACATTATTAATGAGTGTCGAGATAAACCCTTCAAAAGATGCAATAATTAAGGCTTGGATTTGAATTTAAGGGGCTGATTAAGTTCTTAATTAACCTTAATTAATTAATGAAGCCCTGGATTAGTGTGAAAGTGTAGAAAAACACTTTACAACACCCAAATAAGGCACAATTAACTCAATTTTCGTTGAAAGATTCCTATACTTAGTGTGAAAGTGTAAAACACATTGCAACACTAAATCAAGGTATACTTAAGTTAATTTTAGTATTGATTATTCCAAATTAAGTGTGAAAAAGGGTTACTTTTTTCTACACTAAAATATTTCCAACTACAAATCTTGCATTGGAGGTTCATCTTTATTTACATTCTCCACTAGTTCAATGCATGAGTACTTTGACATCAAATCAATATGAAAATTCCTTGTCATATCCCATTCATGCCCCATTTATTATTGGCTTTTCTTTTCCCCTTCCATGTAGCAACATCATATATAAAATTGTCATCCAAGTCAACTAAATCGTTCTAGCTACCTTCAGTATCTCTTGGAACATCTTTCGTGGTATTATCATTTGAAACAATTGACTCATTTTGATCTTCCTTTGAGGTGGGCCAATATTGAATCTATGAGAAAATGGGACTATTTGAGGTGGTAAATTAAAGGTTCCCTAACTATCTCGACACTTCCTAAGGGTCTCTTTTGCTCCTCCTTCCCCCTCTAGGAGGATTATTTGAAGGCTCTCACCTATGACCCTTGGTTCTTTGAGAAACAGACTTTGGCACTATGCAAGCGACATCTTGGTTTTGACCCCTTTATGCATTTGGCTGCCACCCTCCCAACTTGGGTCAAGATTTTAGGCCCACCCTTAGTTTTTTTAGATGAGGATATCATTGCAAGTGTGGAAAAATCCTTTGATAACTTCCTTTCTCTGGACAATGTCACCAAGGACATGACCAAAATAGTGTTTGCTCATTTATGTGTTAGTATTGAATGCAACAAGATCTTTCCAACCTCAATCACTCTGGATTTTAGGCTTGGGAAGTGGAACTAGCTAATCAAATATGAAAACTCAATTCTTTTTTGTTCATACTATGCTTTTGTGGATCACCTTTGTAATGCTTGCCCCAAAAAAGTGGTTAATGGTTTGAACACTCCCAGAGATAAGAGTGTTGCTTTCTCCTCCATGGTGATCTCTAACCTATTGAAGATCAACTTTTTGAAATCCCCTCCTTCCCAGTCAGTTGAGAAGGCCTCCCAGTCTTTGATTATGGAACCCCCTTTGTGTTGCATCGGTGGTTTTTGTTGCACCAAAAGATTGACCTATTAATGTTCGATACAACCATTAGATTTATACAAGATCCATATGAGGTGGTTAAACCATGTCACAAACCCAAGCGTTGTGTTGCACAAGGAAGACCAAGGGACACACCATCTTGCAACATTCCCCCCCCCCCAACGCAAGCAAGGGGTTCAAACCTGTGACCTCAACTTTGATACCAATTGTTACATTGGTGGTTAACGTTGCACCAAAACATCAAGTTGTTAATTCCCAATACAACCACCAGATTTATACAAGATCCATAGGAGGCGATTAAGCCATGTCACAAATCCAAGCGTTGTGTTGCACAAGACCAAGGGACACACCATCTTGCAACACTTTGACCCCTCCCTTGTGTTCCAGGAATGGCCTTACCTATTCCTCCTTCAGTTTATCCCCCCCTTGCCAAGGGGGTGTCATCAGGTGAAGCTCTAACTAAAACTGTTGATAATGAAACCTTGAAATTGGTTCAAAAGGCCCCTCCCTCCTCTCCTAAGTTAGAGATAGATAATATTATGGAGATCTTTACTCCCTCCCTCAGAGAAGGTTTGACAAAGAAGGAAAAATTTGCCTCACCTCTCCATAGTTCTATGAAGTATTTAATAAAGTCCACATCGATATATCCATTCTGTGAAGAGGCTCATGTTGGTGTTCTTCATTCTCCCTCTTCACCCTTGTCTATGAAATCTTGACAAGGGATGCAAAAATTAGCGGATGTGGGAACTAACTCCAAGTTAGGGAAAAAATTTGTCAAGAAAACAAGATAGAAGAGTATAGTGAAAAAATAGAAAATGGGAACCATAGCACCTTGGAGCAGTTGGAATCTAGAAGAACCAAAAAATTCTAATTCTTTCTTGGAATGTTAGGGGGCTAAAAAACCTTCATAAAAACATATTGTCAAGGACCTCATCAAGGAGTTCAAGCTTAACATTTTGTTAATTCAAGAAACTAAAATGAGGATTATTGAATTCGATAAAACTTGTAAGTACATCTGGCCTAACACTCATTTTATTGCCATTGATGTAGGTGGGGCTTCAAGTGGTCTAGCTGCTATGTGGAAACCATTCTTTCATGGTTCCCTCATGTATAAATATTTTTTTGTTAATATCCTCTTTTCTATTCTTAGACACTTTGATTGGGTCCTCTCCAATATTTATTCCCCAAATAATACCGTCCTTCAAATAGAGACTTGGTCTAACCTCCTAAGTAGGAGTAACTCATTCTCAAAGCATCAGTAGATGTTCGATGATTTCAACTCTTCCCTCTATCCCTCAGAAAAGGCGGGGGCTTCAAGTTCTCTCTGATAGTATGATGGACCTCAATAACCTTCTCTTGAATTGTGGCCTCTTAAATCTTGACCTCGAAGGTAGCCAATGCACCTTGTCCAATAAAAGATAAAAAAATAACTTGATTCAAGTTAGGCTTGACAAATGTCTAGTTTCCTCTAACTAGGATTTTTCTTCCTATTTTATCTTTCTTCCCAAATTACGGTTGGATTCGATCACACCACTTCTGTTTCTCAAGTGGAACACTCCCAATTTAAAATCCAACTATCCCTTCCACTTTGAACTGATGTGGACTCATCACCCTGACCTCAAAAGGCTCTTAATAGAGTGGTGGAAGATTAATATAAGTGGAGCTACGATGTACAAATTAGCCTTCAAGCTCAAAAACATAAAAAAATCTAAAAGAATGGAACAAACACTCCTTTGGCAAAATTTTCACCCAAAATCGACTTTAAAGGACTAGATCAGGCAATTTCAAACGGATATGGATAGGAATGGATCTTCAGAGGATCTATTTAGTAAGGAAAAGTCTCTGCTAGGTGACCTTCATAACATAATTGAAAAAGAGGAAATATATTGGAAGTAATGTGCCAAAAATCGGTGCTTGAAAGGAGATAGGAACACTAGGTTTTTCCACCTATCAACCATCAAATATAGGAAGAGGAATTGAATAAATCATCTAATTAGAGAGCATGACTCTCATTTATCCATAGAAGAGGAGATATCTTAGGAAGGAGTTAGCTTCTTCAAGGATCTTCTCAACACACCGCTAGTGATCCCTCCTCTTTTGGAGGCTTTTATTAACCACTTAATCTAGGTTATCCCTTGCTCTATTACTACTTTTGATCTCAATGCTATGGAAAATAGGGCCATTGACGAAGAAATAAAGGCAATTATTTTCTCTCTCAACCTCTCCAAAGCTCTTGTTCTTGATGGGTTCCCCCTTTTTTTCCAAAAACATTGGGAATTTGTTTGGTCGAATGTGATCCAAGATTTGAGAGAATTCCAATCCTTAGATGGTATTCTAAAAGAGTTAAATAAAACTTTCATATTACTTATTCCCAATAAAAATAAGGTGAAAAGATTATCAAAATTTAGACCTATAAGTCTCTGCAACACCATATATAAATTTTTTTCCAAGTTGCTGGTTAAAATAATAAAACCTTTCCTGGATAAAATGATCCATAGCGCTTAGAAAAATTTTTGTTTCAGGGAGGCAAATCACTAATGCTACCCTTCTGATTCATGAAACTCTACATTCAATGAGTAAAAGCAACAAAGAAAGCATGACCCTCAAGCTGGATATATCCAAAGTGTATGATAAAGTTTCTTGGAGTTTTGTTTTTCAAGTCCTGCAAAGATTTAGATTCAAAAGTAAAATCCTCAATATAAAAGCTTGTGTTTCATCCTCGATGTTCATGGTGCTTATAAACGATTCTCCCCATGGTCACTTCTTGACATCAGAAAGCATAACATAAGGGGATCCTCTTTCTCCCTATCTATTCATTATGTTGGAAAAGGTTCTTGGTCTTAATATTGCTAAGGGAATCTCAAGTGGGAACTTGGAAGGTTTCCCTCCTTTCTCCACCTCTCAATCAGTTTCTCATCAACAATTTGTTGATGATACTATCCTTCTATGAGAAGCCACTATTGTAGAGACTAAGGATTGGGTTAGAATTCTTTTTGATTTTGCTTCAACTTCGGGTCAAAAGATAAACTTGGATAAAAGTGTTTTTTCTTCCTTAACATGCCCCCCTCTTCAACTCAAAATATTCAAGATCCTAAAAATTCAAACTCATATTCTTCCTTCCTCTTACTTCGGGAATGCCTCTTACTATTGGTAAAATTGATAATTCAGTTTGGTCTAACTTGTTGGAAAGGGTTCAAAAGAAGCTTGTGGTTTCGAAGGGCACCCTTCTCAATAATGCTGAAAAAATCCAACTCTTGAAAGCTACTCTTGAAAGCATAAATGTTTATCTCCTTTCCGTCTTCATCATGCCTACTGTCTAGATTGATAAGCTAGAGCAAATTCAAAGAAGGTTTCTCTAGTCAGGGACTAAAGAAAAGAACCGCTTTTGTTTGGTGAATCAAGACTTGGTTTGATCACAAAAAAGGT
This sequence comes from Sequoiadendron giganteum, assembly GCA_007115665.2. Taxonomy (NCBI): domain Eukaryota; kingdom Viridiplantae; phylum Streptophyta; class Pinopsida; order Cupressales; family Cupressaceae; genus Sequoiadendron; species Sequoiadendron giganteum. Next base: position 421,258,540 of record CM021110.1, on the reverse strand, counting down.
ATGGAGGCTCCTATATAAGAAACACCAAACAAAAGAATATGACACTCCTATCAAAATTTAGTTGGTGCTTTATAAAGCCGTAAACAGAATCGATCAATATTCTAAGAGACAAGTATTTGAATGGTGGGAAAAGGAATCTCTTTCTTTCATAACAACCATATCCCTAAAGGTTCCACAATCTAGAATAACCTTCACAAGACTAAGGAAATCACAAGATAAGGTGTTTTCTGGTAGATACATAACAAGGTTTTGTTGAGATTTTGGGAAGATACTTGGATCTCACAGTTGGATCTTGAGATTAATTCGATCTGTTTTGTTATTCAAACAAATCTATGTAGAAGGTTGGGATTCAAAGTGAAGGATTACTCCAAGGACTACTCTTTTGATCCTCCTATATGGAGGATTGATCCTAATTGGTTTGATCCTCCAATTTGCTTGGATTTTGGTGAAATTCTCTGGATAATTGGGAAGTAGAGATTTTACATATCAAACTCTCCTGACTCCTTGGTTTGGGTAGACTCCAAAGATGGGAATTACATGGTCAAGTTCAGATATAATATACATGCTACTAATTGTGATTCTCAGTTCAATTGGATGAAGATATGACAAAACAAGAATATTCCCAAGGTTAGATTCTTCTGGTGAACGGTTTGTCATAAGAAGATTCTTACTTTGGACACTCTCCAAAAGAGAGGGTTGCAATTGGTTAACAAGTTTTTTCTTTGTGAAAAGGAGGAAGAAACTTCTTCACATGATCTTCTCTTTCATTGTAATTATTCTTGGAGAGTTTGTAAAAACAATCAATCTTTATTTCTCCTTAGTTGGGTTTGGAATAAGAACACAAAAGTATTATGGATATTTGGATTCCTCCATTCAACCATCCCTTTCTTTTTGAGCTATGGTGGCATGCCCCTCTCCCTATTGGTTAGGTGCTTTACAAGGAGCGTAATAATCAAATTTTCAAGGGGAAAAAATTCCCTTGGAATTTCCTTGTTGATCAAGCCATAAAAAAGGTGAAGGAAAATTTCAAGACTATGTTTTTCAACCCTAAAAGGAACCCCTCTAATCTGGAAATAAATATTGTGGTTTCCTGGGATTCTATTGCAATACTAAACACTCAGAGCTCTAAAATTCCTTCATGCCACAATAATATTTATTGGGCCCCACCCGACCCTAGTTGTATTAGACTAAACTTTGATGGTTCAGCTAAAGGGAAATTGGGTCGGGCTAGAGAGGGTGGTATCTTATGGGATCATAGAGGTAAAATGATTCTAGTTTATGTGGTTAATCTTGGTAGGTAAACCTCAAGTTATGTGGAGATGGTTTTGACTTATCACAAGATTCATATAGTCAATAGTAGAGGCTTCACCAACTTGGCTATAGAAGGGGACTCTTGGAACACCATAGTGATGTTAAAAGGTGATGCTTCACCTTGCTGGTCTCTTTGGGATCTCATAGATATGGCCTGCCTTCATATAATGAGAATAGGATAGTGTCAGATTAAACACGTCTTTTGAGAAGGGAATATGGTTGTGGATGTGATGGCTAATCTCGAAGCCTTTGTTGGTAAGATTAAAATTTGGGAGGAATTCATAATGATACCAGAGCATGTGAGAAAGTTAATCAATAATAAAGAAATTAAACATCATGTTAGGAACTAACTCATATATCCATCGAGTCATAATGATGACACATATTATCCCAACTATTTAAAAGATAATAGTTGCTACCTGTCTCATTCCCATGATAAGTTTGTGTTAACTATGGTTTTTTTTTGTAACTGGAGTCTTCTGAGAGTGGAGGTGTTGGTTGAAACGAGTGGAGACCTAGTTTAGGAGGAGCCAAATTCCAATGATAATACGAGGAATGACACTAAATTATGCTAAATCTTATAGAAAGGCAAGCTATCTTCCTACATAGAGGCCATGAAGGGGCATGACCCCAACCTCTATAGGGAATTCATTGATTCCTAGAAGGACAAGCTAGTGGAGGTTAGGGGTTTCTATGGAGCTTATTTCAATGACTATTGGTCTCACCATGGAAGGTACTAACGTTCCTAGAAAACCCAAAGGTCAGAGAGATAAGGATAGATTCCTTAAAAAAGGGGAAAAAGTGAATAGACTACATAATGGGTTCAATAAAGATGATTAATCGAATGTTTGGAAGAGGTTGGTTGAAGTCTTAATGATGTATGTTATATTAAAAGGTATATTTAAAAGATTTCATGGCCACCATTTTCCAATTTTAAATCATTTTAGGCACAATATCAAGATGGACATTGCTTTTTGAATTTTCTCTTCCCTTGAGCAATCTGTAAAAATGGTTCAAGATAAAGGGAAGTTGTTGTCTTTGCACTAGAGCCTTATTTATAGGCTATATAGGCATAATGTGGTGCTCTCCCTGGCCATTGCTTCTCTCCCTCGAGTGACTAACCCTACCATTCTTCATAAAAAGTGAAATTGAGATTCCAAAGAGGAATCCCATAACCCTTGCTTCTACATCCTTGTCCACCCCTTGCCATCAACATAGAATCACTATATCAAACCCTCCTCGTGTAGCTAAAGGAATTACCCTTGTTGTTGAGGACCGTACTCCTTTTAACAAGAAAAAGTGGCCTTTGTGGACCCCCCCACCCCCTAAATCTCTATTTCTAATAACTCTGGATCCTCGAGGTCCCCTATTTCGAAGGATTCCCCCATTTGCTCCCCTCCCAGGGTTGATTCCCCTGTTGTCTCCCCTCCCAAATCTACTCTAAACACCTCTCCTACTAGCCATCCTTCTTCCCCCAAACAAAAAATTGACCTAGCTCAGGAGTTTGAGGAAACCCCTTTGGATGCTTCGGGCATTTGTAAGAATTGTGCTCCCCCGAGGGAGAAACTAGAGGAAATTTGCAAGGTGACCAACATACAGAATGACATACTCGAATGGTTGTTGGCCCAACTTATAACTACCAAAAATAATTCAGAATTTGGAGTCTTTTGTGCTCAATGAAACCATGGACTGGCCAGGTGAGGTGGAAAATTCAAACCATTGGGATTTATTGTTTCGTATGGCCGATACTTTTGAGAATTGGACGAAAATTGAAAAAGGGGTCGCAAAAATTAAGACAACTATTGGGACCACTGAGGAGAGTATGAAACTAAAGAATGAGGTTGCTAAGCTTCAATGCAACCAAGAAAAAATCATCCTCAATCCACATGATAAAATTGAGTATAGCAAAGAAACGATCAAAAGACTGTTGTTACCATTCAAATTTTTCTAATAGGAGCTTAAAAGTTGCTAGGGAAAGAGCACTAGAGATGATCTATTGGGGGCTTCTCATAATAGTTCCAAGAAGAAGGGCAAGAACTTAGAAAGTGCTCCTCTCATCCTCAAAGACGATATGGGAAGGAAGAATCAAAAGGTCCTGTACTTTGAAGAAAAGCTCCAATTCTTTTCAAAGGAATGCCAAACAATTAAGGGTCTTTGCCTTCTTGAAGATTAGTAGCTCATTTTGGGTTCGTGCTAGTATTTGACTTGTTCTGTGTCTTTTTCCGCTGTCAGCTGGTCTCCTCTTTGATCTTGCTTTTAGTTTTTTAGTTGTCTCACAACATGTGAGCTTCTTCTGCTTGATCTTTATGACCATTTTATAATAGATATAGACCCTTCTTATTTTATCTTAAGAAGATTTGTTTAGTTGTCTCACAACATGTGAGCTTCTGATTGATCTTTATGACCATTTTATAATGGATAGAGACCCTTCTTATTTTATCTTAATCAAAACTTTCTTAGAAGATTTGTTTATTTATTTAAAATCAAAAATTCAAAAAGTTAAGAGAAAAACTCAAACGACGAAATCAACTAGTTAAGAGCCTTCTATTTCAAGAACGATTTATTTTTTTTACCTTCAAACGGGTCTTCTAATTGAACCCAAATGTTTGGCAAATTCATGCTGTCATTCTTGAACGGATTGCAAATTGCAGACGTTTGAGTAAATGAATGGGGCTTGCGCTCAACTTGCGCCATTTTCTTCTCAGAGACGTTCTCCTTACGAAGCAGAAGAAGACACATTTTTCGTCTTCGTTTCAACAGCTCTGTAAAAAAGAGCCAAAAATGGCCGCGACGGAGCAGCGGGCGTTTCAGCTGAAGTTGAACCCCTTGACGGGAGAATCCGAATGGGTGGTGATGGAACAAAACCCTTGCGAACAAGAAGACGAGTCACTAAAGGATGTGATGGCACATACATCTTACTTGGACATGCTGAATGACACAGACAGAAATCGAGCCTATGACATCGCCATTCGAAAGACAATACGACGTCCCTGCCATGTTCTCGACATAGGGTATTCATTATATTTTTTTAACCTTCCTTTAAGCTCTTATTATTTTCAAAGTTTAGGGACTTTGATTTCTTGCCTCGGTCGCATGAGGTTCGAACCTTAGACCTGCTTGCTCGTCGTTAGGTTTTAAAACAGAAGTAAAGGAGCAGATGGAAAAAACCTCCACAATACATTAAAAGTGTCAATACTGCTTACGAAAAAACGGCGAAGAAATATATAACAACATTTAATTTTTGTGCGTCAACGATGATGGGTCAAAATGCGATCCGTTGAGATTTCAAGTCCTCTTGGACTCGTTGTGCACATCCCATTTTAAATTTGGGCTCTTTCAGGACTCGCTGGGTGCAGCCTAATTTTGACTGAATCCGTCCTACCTTTTCGTGTATTGCATTGAGACTCCAGACCCAGCTTGGACTTGCTGTGCACAATCTATTTTTGACTGGTATATTTTAAGATTCACTGGGCTTAGATTATATTAGATTGGGCTTGGATTAAAAAAGTTAAAAGCAAAAATAAAATAACTCAATATAGCTATTTGCAATATATTAATTTAAAAGATAGTTAGAGATATTATTTTGGAGGTGCCCAAATTAAAATCTTCAGTATTTTTAAATAAATGTATAAGATATCTATATTAGTTTCAATATATCATGTTTCTTAATATACACAAAACATCTATTTTAAACATAGATATAACATGTAGTTAATTTTTTTTTGTAAATTATGAAAGAAAAAAATATATATACTAAATTTTTAGAACATATTACTGATTTCCATTATATATAAATCAAAATTTGAATTTAATTCATATCATAGACCGAAAAATAGAATCATTTTTCCATGCCATTGCTTGGAGCTGATGAGATTTATTTTGGTGGATTCCTATTATCTTTTTCAATTGGCAGGTTGCATGGAATAGGAATCCACCACAATAAAATTTTCCCATGCAACCTGCCAATTGAAAAAGATAATAATGTAATTGAATGGAATAGGAATCCACCCTACTATAACTTTCCCAGGTTTAAGCAAATACAATTTTGTTGGAAGGATGGACAATATTTCTCAGAAAGAGTAGACCTCCGACTCTCAATGGAGTTTGACAGTTTGCCAATGATATGGCATTCTTCATGAAAAACTCCTATCCAAAATTTGGAATTTTTAATCAATGTAAGGAGTCTCTGCTATCATCCTGGACTACTAGTAATGTTCTATGAGAAATATTGATGTTCATCCTTCCAACGAATATCAACCATCAGATGTTGAGTATTGTAATAATAAAATGCCATATGAGAAATATAATAATATTGCTGTTCATCCTTCTAAGTTTAGAACAAATATCAACTATCAAATGTAGAGTATCATAGTAAATGCCATATTGGAAATATTGCTGTTCATCCTTCCAACGAATATCAACCATCAAATGTAGAGTATCGAAATAAATGTGATATGAGAAATATTGCTGTTCATCCTTCCAACGTATATCAATCATCAATCTACCACAAGCAAAGTATAGCCATGAATCTAGTAACAAGAATAATAATGATTACTATTTATCAAAATATAATGGTAAGCCGATTTGCAAGCACTAACAAAGCAATTGTTGTTAGTGCTTGCAGATTGGCTTACCATATTCATGCAAGGTCTAAGCATATAAAAGGCAAAAAATAAACCTTTGTTATCGTGCTCCCAGCCATGTGCCGTCAGTTGCTGCAGTTGTCTTCAATTGCGTCCTGAAAATTCTTGAAATCACATTAACTTTTTAATGTTTGGCAGAAAAAAAGTTTTTATAGTGATTTTGGGAAGCTGTTGACGGGTTTTCATGCAAAAATTGTGTGTTTTTGACGAGTTTTCATGCAAAAATCGCCTTGAGATTTTAAAAACCCCGACAATGAGTTTTTTAGTGAGTTACTCGCCACCATTTCTGGCTTGTGAGTACTCACAGATTTTTATTACTATGGTTATAACAACCTTGCAAAAACCTGTTCTTTCCAAAGCTCAAATATCCTACACAATCTTCAAAACCAAATTTTAAGGTGAGCTTTTAATCAAAGAAGTTTTGAATAGCTTGTCGAATGTTGACGAGGTTGTCAAAACCTCCTAAAAATTGGTAGGGTTTCTAGAACTATATCATGGTCCAATGATCAACTCACAATTTTTTCAAAGGCAAACTTTTCTTCAAGGGAAAGCTATTTTTTCAAAGGCAAACTTTTCTTCAAGGGAAAGCTATTTTTTGACAAATCCATGTTGCTCACAACCTCCTCAAGTGCTGACAAAATTTCGAGAATGTTCCAAACCTTCGATAAGCTTTGTAAAGTTATGAGTTTGGGATAAAGAGAAAAGACCACCAAAGGTAGAATTTGGATAGAAAATTGACATACCTTAAATTTCTCAAAAGCTCATCGAATACTAACATGGTTTTGAGAATATTTAAAATCGCCAATAGCTTTGAGAAAACATAAAGTATAAAAGGGTTTAGTGCGTTTATTTGTAAACGAAAAACAATAGAATGCTGAAGAAGTTCCCGTGAACTCTACTATCAACGGAGCCACCACTTCAGCGGCCGTTCACCCCAACAATAATAGGAAGGGCGATCAATCACCAAGCTCATTGCACTTGCTCAAACATCAAACCACATTCAAAGGTAGGTTCATCTAGTCACATTAAAATTTATTGCAACTTTACATTACTATTTTTCATTCACATTTTCTTTTGCATTCCATATGGTTCAGCACCATTCCATTGCCCAACTTGAAGATTTCAATGATGAACCTTGAACTTGTAAGTTGCTCGATGAACTTTGAATAGCTTTGCTATTACTCATACGAACACAAATTGCCTCCTTTTCTAACTTACCAAAAGCATTTAGAAACCCTAGCTTGCATTTTCTATATGCCATTGAAACCACCAAAAATGAAGTTTGGTACCAAGGCTATGAACGTGCAACAATTTTGGAAAACACTCTATTAGAGGTTGGTGATACCTAGGGCACACAAATTTACAAGATTTTTGGAATAGAATGCAAGAAGATTCTAGAACCCCTTTAGTAGAAGCAATATTCACCAGTGGGCTAGCCCATGATGTTGGTTTTCCAATTGCATTTGAGTGTACTAATCTGGTCCTAGCATGTATCAAACTTTACAAACTTGACACTTAAGAAATCGAAATTGTGGATGACCAACTAATTATGAAGCTAGATGGCCCCACTCAACATCACTTTTAGAATACTGCAAAGGGATGAACATGCTGAAATGAATAAGGAAATTGGGGAACCGTTTCTTCATAGAGGACACCCGTCTCACCCATATCACAAAATAATAGCGGAAGGTTCCTAAGAAAGGAAAATCTCAATTGCCCCAAAATTTATATAGGTTTCATTTTAACAAAGACATCTCAGATATGATCACCTTGCAAAATAGGATAATGGGGCATGAAGATATTGATTATTTCTATTACTAGATTTGTAGCTTCATCATGGTAATATGCCATGATCAACTGTTTATTGATTGGGAAGGATAATCAATGATAATTTATTGTAATGTCCCTTTCTCAGGCCTAGTCAGTTCAGTGACCATTAGTCTATTTTTTGAGTTTCCGTAAGCTAAGTGGTAAGGCAAGGGGACTCCAAAGTTCTTGGAGGACACAATTATGGTACAAGGTTTCTATTGATGGCAATGAGCTCAGTTGGCAATATTGGTTTGATTGACACTCTCCGTAGTATTTTCAAACTTTTGGGGTGTTCTCCAAATTTTTTGGAGGGCACTTCTATTTTTAGTAATTCACCAAATTGGCTTCAATCATTCATCCAATGCCTCAGTATCATGTTGGCGCAGTCAGAATTGGATTCCGATGTGTTTCGGGATTTTCTATAACTTGGGGTAAAATATTTTAATTATTCACGTAAGTTTATAATGTTTGATTATTATTTTTATAACTTAAGTGTAATGACTTTTCAAAAAGGTAATTTTGCCTCTAAGTTGGATGCCTAGGAGAAATAAGGAGCCTTTGCACATGGAAAATAATAATAATAATTTTTTAAAGGCATTTGATGGAAAAGTGAATTATTTTATTATTTCAAATTGAGGAATCTTCCTCCAGAAAGCTATATAAGGAGGCTGGTTTGGTTCTAGATTCTCCAAGTCTTTGAGGATGGTAACCCTCAAGGATTATTCTAGTTTCGGAATTGAGACATATTCCCTAGCTAGACTGGTGTGGTTCCATTTTGGGATCACCATTGGTGCTGGTTTGTGAAGCTTCAGTGATGGATTTCCCGTAATTCAATTTGCTAGTGTTTGATGAGTTATTTCCTTATAGTTGCAGATTGATTTGAATTTAATTTCCTTGGAGTTTTGTTGCTGGCTGTACCTGTGCAAGTACAGGTTGTACCCCCTCATTTTGCTTGTGTAGATTGAAGTGATTGAGATTGGCTTATGGGTTTTTGACTGATGAATTCTCTATGCTAGGCTTATGGGAGGTGTGGGAGTTTTCTAGGGGAACCACTCCTTTCTAGTCATTTTCTGCCCTATGTTGGGCGCCTAGACTCATCAAATCTATGGCAAACAGTTTGGGGTTGCACTTTGCTGATTTGAGAGGTTTCTTGGGAGGCATGCTAGTGTGTTACCTGCTGCAGCTGTGTTTTAGACCTGCTGCAGTTGTGTTTCAGACTTATTTCAGGCTCCAGGGTGCCACATTCTTGAGGTATAATTGTCAATACATAGCTGGGGTATCTTGTTTCTTGAGTTGGGGCTCATTTGGGGTGCTTATCTCATCTTCATATCACCTTAATTTTATAACAGCAGTATGTATCTGATTGGAATGAATTTGTAAGAGCTAATCATGTAACATTGAGTGATAGTACCACCAATGATCTTGCTCCTATTGCTTTGGTTTACTACTCACCCCACTGCATAAGTGGTTTATTCGCTTACTCTATTGCATAAGTGGTTATTGTACTTACTGTATTGAACAAGTGATTTTTTGGCACTCGCTCACCATTGAAAAGTGGAAGAGCTTGTTTTTACATTTCATTATAATATCAGTTTTTCCACTACAAAGTGGATGTGCTCAGCTTACTCCATTGAACAAGTGGTTATCACTTTCATTAGCTTGGTTTTCTATTGTAATCCTTACACCGTATGCTCTCACCTCACCCATGCTGGGAACTTGGTGATCAGAAAGTGGAAGGAAGATTGTTTAGCATTACTTTCTGTTTTGGAGCTAACAAGTTTGGATTCTCAAAAAAATAAATTAAGGGTTCTTATTACATTTACACAACCAACTATTAAATTTTCAAACAGGTTAGCATTTCTTTATGCCATCTTATTTGTTTAATGCAATTCCAAGCATGAAAGCATGGCCCAACCTACAAACACAAGGGATATATGATGCCACCATACAAATATATAATTTTTATTCACAATTTCAATTGGAGGTTAGCAACAAGGACTTTAGATGGGTGAATGATGCCTTTCAATGTTGATAGTCAGTGAATTGGATGGCAATATCGAGGTTAGGATGTTACTCGAAGCAACTGTTGATGATAAAAGCAGCCATGTGTGTAATACTTCCAGATTTGATTTCAGAAGATTAAATTTAAATGTAGCATCAATGCTATTTAAATTTATATATAATCGAATTTATAATTAATGCTCATTTATTTAAGGAGGCTGACCTGGTTAAGTGACACTTTTTTATTAATTAAATAATTAAGCAACTGTTGATGATAAAAGCAGCCATGTGTGTAATACTTCCAGATTCGATTTCAGAAGATTAAATTTAAATGTAGCATCAATGCTATTTAAATTTATATATAATCGAATTTATAATTAATGATTAACGCTCATTTATTTAAGGAGTCCGACCTGGTTAAGTGACACGTTTTTATTAATTAAATAATTAATGATTATTTATGGGAGCCGACTTCTTCTAGAGATTCGCACCTTTCCATAAAGACGATTTTCTTGAGGGCCGACTTCTCATTTTGAAAAGGTGCGATTGGCTATATATACAAGGTGTTTCCTCATTCATCATCATCAAGTCAAGCGAATTCACAAAAGGAGAAGTAGTGCGATCTGAAGCAGCAGATCATTCATTTGTAGCAGCAGGTCGAGCCTAAGGAAAGTCATATCATTTATATCTTTGCATCTAGGAGAGGTGCTGCTATTCATTGTATCTTTTAGGCATTGTGTTGTGCCAGAATTGTAAGCAGATTTCTGCTCCTAATCATTTAATATATAGGAGATATATTGGCTGGGTTTTTCTCCCAGGTTGGAGGATTTTCCCAGGGTATTGGCTGTGTTCTTGTGTCAATTTTGAATTAATTTCTGTGCATATATCTGATCTTATAAATCTAATAGCAACAAAACTCATCATCAAGTATGGAAGCTATTTCATCCAATTTTTGAGCTTTACTTATATCAGAATAGGAGGATTTGAAGATGCCCCATACAATATGCCTCATTATGTGAATGACCAACTTGTCCTTATTGAAATTTGTAGACAAAATGGGATAGTAAAAGAAGGAAAAAAACAAGCATCCACTGACACCTCTTCGTAAACAGATTTGTCACTGCAGATTTAAAAGTGACTCGCCCAATGGGCAGTGACAAATGTTCCAACAGTTGGATAAGTTGTTATTGGACTAACAACTTTCCTTTGCATTTGAGATGGGTAGCTCCCTTGTAAGATAGGGTTTCTTATGGTTTTTGTGAACTTTTAACCTGAAAGTACATAAAGGAAAAGGGAAAAACTGAAGAAGGTGAATTAAAGAAACCCCAATAGTAGACACATGAATACCAAAAAGGATTTCACAACTTATTGCAAATTAAAAAAAGGGAATTTCACCATAAAAGCCAGAAACTACATTCCAGGATTTATATGATGAATGATAACATGTTTTTAATAAATAATATGTAACAATGATGAAAGAAACGTAATAAATCTCAAAATACGAAGAGATAGAGTGTATCAACACATTCAAATCAAGATACCAAGAAATGATTGTGTTCTTTACAATGTTTACATCAATTGCATGATTTATAAGCATTTCAACAAATAATAGATGATTTCCACCAAGACAAAAAGGATTTACCAATTTGACATATGAAAAATCAGTAATGATAACTCAAAACTACATTAAGAACATACGATCTAAATGCTTTCTTTATTATCTTTTTGAAATTGTACAATTCCCAAAACCCTTAGGTACAAAGTCTCAAACCAACAATTGTCATAAAATTTCTCCCAAAAGTTCTCAAAAATTCTCTCTTTGTCAAAGTCCCCCTTACAATACAAATGCCTTGTATTTATGGGCTTCCTTTGATAGCTACATGGTAACCACTTTATAACTACCTCCTAACTACCTTTTTGATATATAATAATTTAAAAATAAGCTTTATTTTGGTTAGATTTCATTCAACTTTCCCATAAAGAAAGCTTATTTTCTAACTTCTAATTACAATAAGTAACATAATGTCACTTTTCCAAAAAGGTAAATTACAAAAAGGGAATTTCACCATAAAAGCCAGAAACTATGTTCCAGGATTTATATGATGAATGATAACATGTTTTTAATATGTAACAATGATGAAAGAAAGGTAATAAATCTCAATATACGAAGAGATAGAGTGTATCAAGACATTCAAAATAAAATACCAAGAAATGATTGTGTTCTTTACATCAATTGCACGATTTATAAGCATTTCAACAAATCATAGATGATTTCCATCAAGAGAAAAAGGATTGCCAATTTGACATACAAAAAATCAGTAATGATAACTCAAAAGTACATTAAGAACATACGATCTAAATGCTTTCTTTATTATCTTTTTGAAATTGTACAATTCCAAAAACCCTTAGGTACAAAGTGTCAAACCAACAGTTGTCATAAAATTTCTCCCAAAAGTTCTCAAAAATTCCCTCTTTGTCAGAGTCCCCCTTACAATACAAGTAGCCTTGTATTTATAGGCTTCCTTTGATAATTACATGGTAACCACTTTATAACTACCTCCTAACTATCTTTTTGATATATATTATATAATAATTTAAAAAAAGCTTTATTTTGATTAGATTTCATTCAACTTTCCCATAAAGAAAGCTTATTTTCTAACTTCTAATTATAATAAGTAACATAATGTCACTTTCCCAAAAAGGTTTCATGATTTTCAGCTTCCCTCTTCTAATCGAAGGCTTTACTGACCATCTTCTGAACTACTACTTCAGTCTCCTAGTCCATTTCTGTCCTTTGCCATAATAAATGTATGTTTGAACTAATGTGTTTGATGGTGCCCCTTATATCAACCAAGGAAGTGTTTGCGAGTTATATGTAACTGCAATTCTGAATTTGCCTCTTATATCAACCAAGGAAGTGTTTATGACTTATATATAAGAGCAATTTCTGATTTCCAGTTATTTTCCCTGAGAGTTGCTAATAATGGAGCCATTATTGATATAGAGACGTAAGCCCAACTAAGTAGTTCTAATGTCACTGTTAAGTGTTATGAGTGCAGTGTAAACTTGCTGCTATAACTGTTGTAAATCCCATATCAGAAACCGTAGGTCTGAAAATATTTTTAGATTTGAACTAAACAAGCAAATACTTAGATTGCTTAAAAATGGGAATAAATTGAACTTAAAGTATTTATTAAAGTATGAGCTGAGGTAGTACATAGAAGATGAAATTTGAAGAAGTTATGGGCACCAAGTCTGGCAGATAGTCTCCAGGAGTAATATTCTTGTTCAAGACACAATACCCATAGATCTATACAGAAAATCACTTCTATCCAAGTGTGCCCATGCCTTATAGCCTATTTATACCCAATCCCTTTCAGGGTCTTTTGTTGATTGCATGTAGGCTTACTAGGCTTTATGTAGAACTTTGTGGACTAGCAGGAAAGAAAATTATTGACTAATGTAAAATTTATCAACTAATAGAAATTATGAGTGACTATTGAAATTCTAAAGACCAACACAAAGTACCAATAGCTATTACTGAAGCACGTCATCTTCAGACACTATGACATAGAACTCTCGAAGCTAGTCTGCCAAACTGAATTTTTCTTGATATTTAGTCATTCGAAAAATTATGAAGCCAAAACTGTCGATCAGTTTTCTGGAAACTTTGGAGTTGGCCGTATTCATGAGGTGTATTTAATGCATTTTATTTTATGTCTTATGTTAACTCATTTACTTTGGAATCTTCAAGTGCTTAAAAGAAGCAGTGTTCTCACAGTGCAGGCACTGGCTTGTTGTCCATGATGTCCTTACGTGCCATGAGAGAAATCGCTCCCCCACCCAAAAATTATCCAAAAGTGGGTCTCGTCACGGCTTGTGATTCTTATCTTCCAATGGTAAAGGTAGCTCAGAAGGTTTTGCAGCTGAATGGAATGGAGGATGGAATACGCCTTATTCACAAACGGTCTGATGAATTACAAATTGGTCTTGACTTGCCTTCTCGTGCTGATGTTCTAGTAAGGAATCTTCAAATAATAAATTGCTTTCTTGGAATTTTCTAGGCAATTTAGAGCAACATGATATATAATATATGATGGTACAATCTTTGAGTTTGAACTGAATGCATTATGTTTACAAAGTGAAGAATAAGTATGAAGAAGGTCCTTATGATTGAACTATGAAAATCTCAGTCAGGTAGGGTATGTATATAAGGGAAAATAATTGATCCTCCACTTTGTGCTACAGGGAATCCAAATAAGTAATTGAGCAATTCATACTTGCTTTGTGCTATAGAGTGCACAAAAAGTTAGTAAGTCATATTGTGTGGCACCAATTTGTTTAACCAATCTCTGGACTGAAATGCTAGCTGTTTTATAACATGAATCTGGGTTGAATGTGTTCTTAAACATTTGTGAGATGAATTTCAGGGTAAACATGTATGGCAGAACTTAAGCAGGAATAGCTGATTGTAGAAATAAACAAATAATAGCTATAGATTTCTGAATTCAGATGCCTTCATTACTTCAGTTTGTCTGTATAAATTATGGTAGCATTCCGTTTACATGGCATTGACACAGCAAATTGAAAGTGTAGATGCCTTCATTACTTCAATTTGTCTGTATAAATTATAGTAGCATTCCATTTACATGGCATTAATACAGAAAATTGAAAGTGTAAATGAATTTAAAATCACTTCGGTTTAAAATAGGAAAAAGACAAGAAAAAACCTGGCAAATTAAATAACATGAAAATACTTACAAAAATACAGAAAAACAATTGCTATTGTTATTTCCTGCCAAATATAGTGCGTAGAAAGAGAAACAAAGTTCAAATGTAAAGATAAATAAAGATTCAAAGTTTCCAGTTACTCTCAAAATCTTGGTAAGTATCAAATTCTCAATCAAGTACAGTACCCATTACAGATTAAATCTTAGAGTACAAGAAACAACACTGCTTTTCCATCTGGGCAGCACAAAACATTTTAATTTTTTGTGTTCTAAAAGTAGAGTGACGGTTGGGGATGGCAGCCCCCAGAGAGGTAGCACCCCTGCCACCAAGCCCAAATTAAGGCCTTGAGGCTACAAGAAGCTTCACTGCATGTGCCATTTTTCATAATTTTACCGCTTTTAACCATGCTCCAAATTCTTCAAAATCCATTTTTAGGATTAGGGTTAGTTTATTAAAAAATCCACCAAAAAACTGTGGTTTATTGAATAAACTACAGTTTTTTCGATAAACTGTGAGTCCTTGACTGAAAACCCAGTTAAAAGAAAAAACTGTCTAGCCAATTCATGCTGGAATGGCCCACATGTTGGGCCATGGTTAAGCGTGGGTTTTTCCCATTTTTTGCTTCTATGATATAAATACCAACTAAAGACTATCAACAGACATTTCCAAAATAAACTCATTTTTATAAAAATATCAAATTGGCCAGCAGCATAATATAACTAAGTTTGCTTGATGCTACTTTATATCAAATGCACTGAGTAGCCTTTTTCTACCTATGGAAAACCAGCATGGCCCACTTACCAGGCCATGATTAACCACAGGTTTTGCCTCTTTTGGCTTCTATAATATAAAATTTAAAATAACAACTAAGGGTTATCAACAAACATTTTCCAAAATAAACTCATATGTTTTAAAAAATATCAAAATTTCTAGAAGCAAAATGTAACTAAGTTTACTTGATGTCTTGTTATATGCAAAATACACTGACTAGGAAGGGAGTCCCTCCACTTAAAATGAACATCCTACCAATGTGGGCCCATCAACTTGATCAGTTGACACCTTGAATGCCATTTACACCGAAGGAAATCTCCCCTATGGCCTGCTGAACACTTTTTTGCAACTGGAGTATCCTGTTGCCCTGAAGCTTTATCTACTTATCATGCTTTATGCTCCATGTATTCTATTTTGGTAGAACTACAGCCTATGTAAGGTGTAGTTTATATATCCACTAAACAATATTTGCTTTCTGATTTCTCTGATGTCTCAAGTTATCTTCCGAACCTTACTGTCTAGCCCTAGGTTTGGCTTTTTTTGGATATAGTCTAGTTCCCTTTCATAAATATAATCATTTGACCTGTTCTTAAAAAAGGTTTCTGAAACCTTGATTTAAATAAAAACTTTTGAAAAAAATGCTTAACTGTTCCAAGATTCAAATCTGTCAGAGTCTCAGTAGTTGCAGAGGCTTCAGAGGATCCATAGTAAGCCTTCAACGGATCCATAGCATCTTCAGGTAGATTCATTTAAATCAATTTTAGAAATAATGAATTTGCATAATTCAATACAATTAATCTTCAAACATAAACCTAAAAAATTCAGCACAAATTGAATGGAAAGACAACCTCTGTGACTGCAAGACATATTAGGAAAGGGTTTAAACATTTACAAGGGGGAGAATCTTGGCAGATTTGGAGTGGAAAAACTGCTTGATTCTAGGAGGAAAGATGGAATTTATGCCTCTTCCTCAACAATGAGTGTGCTCGAATGAGCTAAAGTCACATCTCCACAACAATTAACATAGATTCATAGCTCATATATGGCGATATAACTCCTCCCAGGAGCAGTTCTACATTCTTAAACATCACTGCTCTATTTGACTCTACAATCACATCTTGCCCAACCCACAATGGTGACTTGGATCCTAACAGATGGAAAAGAGAACGATCTGCTCATCTATACCGTCGAAGTTGGATATAAAAACCTCATCAAGGGGTCAGGAAAGTGGGATCTCAGCGGTTGACATCATCAAATAATTCATACAAGGAACATCACTGGCATCATTTTGATTCTTCAACGGTCCTTGGGTAATCATCTATGCTTCTTGTGCCTTTACTGTGCCTCAAAGTGAGCAGCACTCATTTGTAAATTCATACAAGGAACATCACTGGCACTCATTTGTGAATTCATACAAGGAACATCACTGGCATCATTTTGATTCTTCAACGGTCCTTGGGTAATCATCTATGCTTCTTGTGCCTTTACTGTGCCTCAAAGTGAGCAGCACTCATTTGTAAATTCATACAAGGAACATCACTGGCACTCATTTGTGAATTCATACAAGGAACATCACTGGCATCATTTTGATTCTTCAACGGTCCTTGGGTAATCATCTATGCTTCTTGTGCCTTTACTGTGCCTCAAAGTGAGCAGCACTCATTTGTGAATTCATAACAAAAGGAGGAAGACTGTTGCTGTAAAAAAATATCTGGAGGAAATGATTGTTTAAGAGAGACAGCTAAATTCGTGAGAATGATTGTGATATTACCATAATCCAAGATGAAGATTGCAACATTGAGAAGGTACCAATCTGCAAGTTTTAGGAAGATTCTTAGGTTGCATATCTGGATTCAATGAACAAGAAGCTAAAATAAGTACCCCAATTAACTAATGTTGGCTTCATCTATGCCCAACTTTTGAGGGGTGAAAATAAACACCCGGTGCATTGATGGGACCTTATTGTTAAAGTTGGGAAAAATCAACTCCATAGCTTTCAAGGATCACATGCAATCAAACAGCTGTCATAGAAAGAGAGAATATCAAAGCTATGGCGGCCAAGAGCTATTGATCCAAAAAAAGCATGAACCATTATGAATGTGCATATTAATGATTATACAATAAAGAATCCTTATAAAAGGATAATAAACATAGAAACCCTAGGTGAGGATAAAACAAGATCATGACACGTGTCCTCATCCTATGACATGAGACATAAAAAAAACATGACCTAAGTAAGCTTAAGTAATTAGAGGAAAAGGAACCTAATAATTAAATAAATAATTAATTAGGAAATACCTTTTACTCTAATACCCCCCCTTAAGTGAAACTTAGGGAGAACCTCAAAACTCTAAAGATGAATGCATGATGGGTCTCGACAAACAAGGCCTAGTTAGGTATCCATGTACAAACAAAAGATCTCTCACAATCGAAGAAAAGGAGAAAAACCTTGTGGGAGAAAACTCCTCTCCAAAAGAGAGAAATATAAGTGAAGGACTAAGAAGCCTCCAAAATAGAGTGAAGGATTGAGAAGCCTCCAAACAAAAATTGTCCCAAAAGAGTAGAAACAAAGAATGAACATGAGGAACACCACTGAAGCATGAAGAAGCTGCAAACTCTGTTGAAGAATGACTGCTATAATGCTGAAAGGAGAACCTCCACTGAAACAAATGATGATCATGATCAAGAATACAAGAATCTGCATGAGTGCCCCCAACAACACTACTCGAATCAGATGGCAAATAAAGACAAAACATCTGGAACTCGAAGATACAGATGGCACAAGTATCGATAGTCTGAAGAATTGATCAAGTGAAAATAGGTTGCCTCCAAAAAATGCTGTAATGTCTCCATTTTAGGTTTCTCGTGCTTTGTAGTTGGTGATGTCTTTCTGGGTTTGTGTTTGTCTGGTCAGTGTGGTAATCTGAGGTTACTAGTGAGCTCAGATGACGTAGAGGAGTTCAACAATGCTCTCAAATGTTATTTTTGGCTTTTGGTTTAGGTTCCAAGATTCTTGGAGAGGGTGTCTATTTATAGTAAGTTACCTAGTTGGCCCCGTTCATCACTATTCTTCATCGAGATCACTCCAGTGCAATTAGTTTTCGATTTCGATGAATTCCGATAGTTTCCGCAAAATGAGTATATTAATGGTTATATTTTAATTAAATTACTAAGGTTGCCCAATATTAATTAAAATATTTGAAAAAAGGCCTTAGTATTAGAGCTCGTTGGAACCGGGATGAGATGTTTTAAATCATGGATATATTAAACAAGGACCTTGCGTGTTAAAATATGATTATTTTAATGAAAATGTCATTTTTAGAGTTAAAAAGGTGTTTAAATTAAAAAAGTGAATTTTAAATTAGAAGCCTCCAGAGAGTTTGGCGGGAAAAGTATAAAAGGAGGTTATGAGAGCTCATTTGGTGATGTTGAGTTATTCTATTTCTCTTTTCGAAACCCTTGTGGTTCAGGAAATTGAACCTGGGTCATCTCAGCCTTTGGAAGGACGAAAACCCTTTCGAGGAAGATTGGTTGCGGTGGTGAAATGATTCCACCCTAGCTGGTTATTGGAGGAGATCATTCAGGTCTTCTACTTGGACGATATTGCAATTTTGTAGGTCTCCTGCAGAGACAAAATCGGAGTTAGCAATTTTAATATGGTTTGAGAATCTTATTGCAAGGGTTTATTTGTGGACCGTGGTTATATCGAATATCTTTCTATCTGAAACTGGGCGATATCCCTCTTATGCTTACATCTATTATTCACTATGTTCCATGGCGTTTCGGAGACAGGGACGGGGGGACGCGTTTTCGGGACGTTTCCTAAGGGGCAATTTTTAGGGGACGACGACATACAAAATACATATATATATATATATATATATATATATATATATATATATATATATATGATTTTTTCAAAATTTATTAATATATTAGAGAGAGAGAGAGGGAAAGAAAGATAGATATGTCAATAAATTAATAATTGATAACAACAATATCGATATGTAAATAAATCGCGAGAGTAGTACTATAACAGCATAAGAAATGTCATTAAAGCATTATAAAATTTATCACAGCAGTATCAAACATCAATAAAACCATGGTCTGTCAATATCCAAATGTCTCAAACATGTATCCAAAAGTCTCAAAGTTCAAACATGAAAATCAAAATATTAAATACAATAGTCTATGAAATTAAGCCTCATTTGGGCTATGAATATCCAAAGACTCAAAACTATATATATTCTGACTTTTGGTCAAGGAAGATACAAATAAAGATATATTCATTAAGAAATACTCTTTTCTCAACTTGTGTGCTAACTATTTACTCTATATAATCATCACTTTTTTTGTTCTAAAATATCTGTCATATGTATTGAGGAGTATCTATCTTATATCACATTAGAGAAAAGTAAATTACATATTGAAAAATACATCAATTAGCTACATTAGGTCCATAAAAAACTCCTCTCCCAAAGATGTCTTTGTTTTGATTTAAACATTACATAACGTGGAACATTCAAAATTTATCCTATTCTTGCACTCTGTAGGACTTTATCAATTTCTCATACCACCTTTTGTATGATCGACAATTTGGTTATTGTTAATTATAGCTTTCATTATAATCCCTGATCTTAACGGTGGTATCAGAGCATGTAGGTAGAAGTTTAATAAACTTTAAAAAAATCGATTTTTTAATGTTTGAAGCTCTCAGCCTACAGGGCCGTCCTCGCCAATCCGTACCGGGGACGGGGAACCGTCCCCAAACTATCGGAAATGTTTCCTGGCGTTTCCTATGAATTTTGCTGTTTTGGGGATGGCAGGGGGACGTCCCCTTTGCGTCCCCCCATCCTAGGGACGACAGGGGATGGGGATAAGGGGTTTTGGGGTAGGGGATGCGTCCCCGTGTAACCCTGATTATTCATAATGCTGGAGTATTGAGTGGGCGTTCAGGTATAAGATATTTTAGCATCTTGTGGGTCGCCATATATTGATATTTCTAGAAATGATCATTGAGTCCTCTCTTGCTGGCATATCATTGAGAACTTGCATTTGTCCATACCCTTAGCGCTAGAAGGAACTCAATCACAGGCATAGCCGTGGGTTCACATTTGGGGTCGTGGACCCTCTGAAGAAGGGTGAAATCTGTATGAAACCCCATAATGTATTGCTAGCAACCATGTGAGTTTGAAAGGAGGGCATTTTGGGCTCTTAAGGAAGGACATGAGCCTACCTATAGCTGGTGTTATCATCTTAGACCTAGGTGCAACAATATTTCCATTTACCTGAACTTGCACAATCCTAATGTGAGTCTTTGGGAATGTCCCTAGCTGTTTGAAGGGTTGTATAAGAGTTGGAGCAGGTCGTGGGCACATTTTAGGTCTGCAAACATTCAAGAGTTGTTGCTGTTCAAATCTTGTTTCAACGTGCATCTCCAGATTGTGTTTCAGACTCAGTCTGTAATGTCCCCACCTCTGGCATAACATCATGGTGGCACGATTCTAGCCCATCCAGCATTCCCGTGGGTTAGAAGGCAAACAAGGAGGACAATCAAGCAAGGAGGAAGCTTCCAAGAAACATTTTATAATCTCCAAAAAAGGCAAAAAGACAAACACAATCAGACTCTTCTTTGTATCTTGTTTGTAATATTCTATCCAATCTTAAGGGAGGATGTTAAGGATTAAGATTGTCTAGAAAAGTTAGAAGATGTTTCTAGAAGAACTAGAATCTTCTAGAAAAGATAGAAGATGTTTCTAGAAGAACTAGAATCTTCTAGAAGGGCCAAAACCTTCTAGAAAATAGACCCTAGGACAGCCTTTCCTTAAGGTCTTATTTAAAGGAGGCTGGAGTAAATGGAAAGATATGCTTGGTTTTATGCTTGGTTAATACATTCTTTTGAAGAATTTAGGGAAGCTTTGGCTTTTCAGCAGGTTTGAGGACGGAAACCCTTGAGCTTGGAGACAGTGGACGGAAACCTATTGTCTGTTGGAGATATTATTCAGATATCTCACTTTGTGCTTCAGATTCAAGCTATTTTTGAGGGGTTGTCAGATTTGCAGTAGCTGTTGTATTGCTGCAAAAATATTTGTATCTGTAAGTTGCCATAGCTGATGTATTATTGCAACTATTTCTAAATAAATGCAAAAGCTGTATTATTTTTGCAATTCATTATTGTGCCGAAATTTCATATCTTCAAAATAGATTCTACAAAAGTTTTTATTTTAAAACTGAAAATTTAGGGCAAGAAATTGGGGGTTTTTGAGTCAGATCTAGTTTGGCTCATTACACAGTCGCAGCCACAAGACCTCATACGTGTCCTAGGGAACATCATGTGTTGATTTGAAGTCGTCTGTAGCTGGCTTGGGGTTGCATGAGGATAAGAAGGCTGGTCGTGGGCATTTTCAGTGGTCTTATTCAATCTATTGGTTGCTGTTATACATCTCTAGGCCTTACGTGCATGCTCAGGTTGGATTTTCAGTTAGTAATGTCTGTACATGCGATTTGTAGAATTGAGATTAATTTCTGATGCAAGTATGTATTACTGTAAGCATTGTATGAGTGCAAGATATATGCAATCTGCTCTCTATTACTGTACTGTTCATGAATGCAAAGCCAGTAGCTTAGCACTGTTCATAACTTTGTATGTTAATCATTTATGAAGAGAATGAAGCTGTCAGTTTGAATAACAAATCTGTTTGGAGTATTTCATTTGGAGATTGTCTAAATGCATGCAATACAATGGGCTAAGTTTGCTATTATAGAAAAGGGAAGTTTAGGAAATTGATTATCAGACTCATGCATGCTTTTCATTCTAAAGTTTGCTATTTACATGCAATGTAATTATCTATGTTTGTCAAAATGGAACATCTGACAAACTGAACACATCGCAAAAATTATCATACAAAAGGGGTGGGTTTTTACAGTGGTATTAGAGCACAGATTATCCTGCCAGCTTGTTTTGGTTGTGAATCATGGCAACATTGAGTGAAAAAGAGTTGAGCCAAATTTTTTTTACTGTAGGAGATAAACTTGAACACTTATCACAGTCAAAAGATGATCTTCTCAGCACTTTGGGGGAAGTACAAATTTGTTTATACATGGTTGATCAAACACCTTCTCAGTGGTTGCATCTAGCTATGACTCCTTCGATGCATTCCTTGGTTAAGCCAATGCTTATGAGACATCATGAAAAAAATGTGAGACTTCTAGTCACCAGTTGTCTTAGTGAGTTCACAAGGATTATAGCTCCTAAGATTCCCTATGAAGATGGCATAATGAGGGAGGTTCTATAGTTGATTGTTGAGAGTTTTGGTGGGTTACCGGATGACCAATGCCCTTCCTTTGGTAGGAGGGTTAAGATGTTAGAAGTAATGGCGAGAGTTAGATATTGTTATCTTTTGATTGATTTAGAATGTGATGATCTTATTCTCCGTATGTTTCATTATTTCATAGCATAAATTAGTAAGGATCATGATGAAGCTGTGTTTTCTTACATGCAAACCATTATGGCCCTTATCATTGATGAATATGATACTATTCCCCAGCTCCTTATATCTATGTTGATAGCTATTTTGAGGAAAGAACAAGATGTCTCTACAACTGCTTATGAGCTGATTGACAGAGTGTTCAAACAATGTGAGGGGAGGTTGAAGCCCTTCTTGGATATTGAGGGATATGTTACAAAGCCTCAAGAGGATTCTATGATGGTGCATGCATCTATTCATGTTGAGGGTGTGTGCAATACAACAGAGCTATCACACAGAATATATGGCAGGAACCCAGGATGACCTTTTAGGCATGCATGTGGCTACCATTGATGAGATAGTGCATGAGGAAAAGGACATAACAACAGCCCTGAATGCATCTCTTGAGCTATCCAATGCAGTTGTTGACACCAGTAACAAGTTTGACAGGGCTGAGATCAGTCATATACCTTTAGATGATGGGTTCAGTGAAGGTATAAGGGATGAAGTTTTCATAGCAGCTGAAATAGATGAAGCTTTCCAAACAACAAACAATGATGATTACAGATATGAAGACCTAGGTGGTTTGGGTTTGGACTTCCAAACTAAGGCTATGGAGAGAGATACTTGTGCTGACATGAGTAGTGGTGAGTTGGAGGATGATTTATTCAGAGAGACATCATAGGAGGAGCACAATGAACAAAGCAACGCGCCTTTTAACACATGGGATCTAGGTGTGATGGCACCTAAGTATGACAAGGAGCCTGTTTGGGATGAATTTCCTTTTGACTATAGTGCTGTTCTAACTTCATCTACACAGTTATGCAAAGATGATGGCATTGATGATGTTATTCTTGATCTTGAGAACAAATTTGATTTCACATTGCATGTAGCTGATCTTAAACAAGGACCTATCAGCCTTGTTTGGTTTGGATTCACAATCTACAGCCATGGAAACTTTGATGATAGGTATGTATGTTCTGATTTTTTGCATGCAACATAACAGCAGAGTGCTATCCTTGCCTAAACAAGATTGGAAAAATCAGTTTTTGGTGTCAATGGAAAAAGAAGTGCATACTTTATCTAGGTTGGATGACATTGGTAGACTTGTCAAGAAATTCATCTTCGTGACACCAAAAGACCAACATGAACAAAATGTTCCCCTTACTGATTTGCACATGATTAAAAGTTCTATGGAGGGAATCAAAACAATTTTCTTACACATGTTGCATGATAGAGATGTAGTCTCCAAGTTTGTAGATGAAACTTTGCCCATGACTAAGTAGTTAAGGGAAGAGGTTAGTGAACTCACTATTGAGCTTAACTCCACAAAGCTTGCTTTGGTAAGTGTCCAAGAGGCACTTCTTGAAGGAAATGATCAGCTATATGAGACTCAAAAGTTTAGGGAGAAGGAAAGCAGAGAAAGGGCAAGGGAGATCAAAGAGGTAATAAAGGGGCTTGATCATTCAGGAGGAGTATGATCTTGCTCATTGTTCTAAAAAATCAGAAAATAGGAGTTTGGATCAGTGGGAGGATTAGTCTGATTTTGGAGTTGAGGATAATCATCAGTTTGTTGATAATCCTTTATTTGAGTGGGATGCTGATTTGACTTATGATAATCCACTTTTCGAGTTGGATGACAAAGACCTAACCGATTTCAGTGATGAGAGTAGATTTGATTACAAGATTTGGGACCTAGGTGCAGTTTCTAGTCATGAGGTGTTGTCTCAAGATTGGAGTAGTGGGTCAATTTTCAGTATTAGTACCGCTGTCCACTTTTTGTTAAGCTTGCACATGACTGCGGATTCGGATCCACAAATGAGTTGGATGGTTTCTTCAGTTCATCAGTTGAGTAGTTCATGGTTGAGGTTGGATGGCAGAGGCGATTTGATCCCAGGAGATGATTCTATTGCTACCTCCATACTCATCTCTCCTATGTCCTTAGTAGGATTTCAGTTTGATTACCACTGCGCTTACATTTTTTCATTGATTATGGTGACATCTTTTGATGAGCAGATTGATTTTGAGTTTTGGGAAGCTTTTGGGTAGTTGGCTGTGAGTGTTTTTCCAGACATAGTTCATTCATTTAGTTCCACTTTGGTGAGTAACGCTCACTGTAGTTACTTCATGGAGATGATGTGCATTATTACAGATGATGTCATAATGATTGCAGTGGTTTGGGTGTGTTGGTGTGTTCGAAACTGCTCTTTTGACACTTGGAGGTTAAGTGTTGATGTTATGATTTTAGTTTGCGATAGGAGAGGCATTTCCTGGTTGATTGATTTCAGAGATATGAAAGTGATTGACTTGCTTCATATTTGGGGCATCATGAGGTGTGATGCCAGTGTTTATTTCTTATGGTTGAGTAGGGTGTTTTTATGTTGCCTAGGATTGTGATTGGCAATGAGTTTGTTGATGTAGTCAACTTTGAGTTGCCTTGGTAGGATATATTTCATGGCATTGACTTCAATCCTTTCAGGTATTTCTGTATGGGCTTTGATGATGTTTACTCTTTGGGGGTCCAGGATAGGGGAGTGCAGTTTGAGCACGTTGGTTTGACAGTTATGATTAGATTGGCGTAGCATCACCATGGTGGTTCCTTTCTGAGATTGACTTGGGACCCAGGGATCATACTATTTTGTATTTCAACAACTGTTTGGGATGAGAGAGCCAGTGTTAACTTTCTAGAGTTTACTCTTGTGGCACATCAGTTTGGTTATCTCGAAGAGCATTTCTTTGAGGATGTCTGTGGTTGGTGATGTCTTTTTGGGTTTGTGTGTGCTTGGTCAGTGTAGTAATCTGAGGTTACCGGTGAGCTTTAGATGACGTAGAGGAGTTCAACAATGCTCTCAAATGTTATTTTCGACTTCTGGTTTGGGCTCCAAGGTTCTTGGATTGGAGAGAGTGTCTATTTGTAGTAAGTCACCTAGTTGGCCCTGTTCATCACTATTCTTCATCGGGATCACTCTAGTGCAGTTAGTTTCCGATTTCGATGCCTTTCGACAGTTTCTGCAAAATGAGTATATTAATGGTTATATTTTAATTAAATTACTAACGTTACCAAATAGAAATTAAAATATTTGAAAAAGGATCCGAGTATTATAGCTCATCGGAACTGGGATGAGATGTTTTAAATCATGGATATATTAAATAGGGACCTTGTGTGTCAAAATATGATTATTTTAATGAAAAGGTCATTTTTGGAGTTAAAAAGGTGTTTAAATTAAAAAAGTGAATTTTAAATTAGAAGCCTCTAGAGATTTTGGTGTGAAAAGTATAAAAGGAGGTTATGAGAGCTCATTTGGTGATGTTGAGTTATTCTATTTCTATTTTCAAAACCTCATTTGGTTCAGGAGATTGAACTTGGTTCATCTTAGCCTTTGGAAGGACGAAATCCCTTTCGAGGAAGATCGGTTTTGGTGGTGAAACGATTCTCATTCCACCCTAGCTGGTTATTGGAGGAGATCATTTAGGTCTTCTACTTGGACAATATTGCAATTTTGTAGGTCTCTTGCAGAGACAAAATTGGAGTGAACGATTTTAATCTAGTTTGGGAATCTTATTGCAAGGGTTTATTTGTGGACTATGGTTATATTGAATATCTTTGTATCTGAAATTGGGCGATATCCCTCTTACGCCTAAATCTATTATTCATAATGTTGGGGTATTGAGTGGGCGTTTAGGTATAAAATAAATTAGCATCTTGTGGGTTGCTATAGATTGATATTTCCAAAAATGATCATTGAGTCCTCTCTTGCGGGCGTATCATTGAGAACTTGCATTTGTCTCATACACTTAGCGCTGGAAGGAACTCAATCACAGGCATAGCCGTGGGTCCACATTTGGGGTCGTGGACGTTTGAAGAAGGGTGAAATCTGTATTAAACCCCATGATGTATTGCTAGCAACCACATGAATCTGAAAGGAGGGTGTTTTGGGCTCTTAAGGAAGGACGTGAGCTTACCTATAGCTGGTGTTATCATCTCAGACCTAGGCGCAACAATATTTCCATTTACTTGAACTTGCACAATCCTCATGTGAGTCTTTGGGAATGTTCCTAGCTGTTTGAAGGGTCGTATAAGAGCTGGAGCAGGTCATGGGCACATTTCAGGTCTGCAAACATTCAAGAGTTGTTGCTGTTCAAACCTTGTTCCAACGTGCATCTCTAGATTGTGTTTCAGACTCTGTCGTAGCCATAAGACCTCATACATGGCCTAGGGAACATCACACATGTTGATCTAAAGTAGTCTGTAGCTGGCTTGGGGTCGCATGAGGATAAGAAGGTTGGTCGTGGGCATTTTCAGTGGTCTTATTCAATCTATTGGTTGCTGTTATACATCTCCAGGCCTTATATGCATACTCAAGTTGTCTTTTCAGTTAGTAATATCTGTACATGCGATTTGTAGAACTGAGATTAATTTCTGATGAAAGTATGTACTGCTGTAAGCACTGTATGAGTGCAAGATATATGCAATCTGCTCTCTATTACTGTACTGTTCATGAATGCAAAGTGAATAGATTAGCACTGTTCATAACTTTGTATGTTAATCATTTATGAAGAGAATGATGCTGTCAATTCGAATAACAAATCTGTTTGGAGTATTTCATTTGGAGATTGTCTAAATGCATGCGATACAATGGGCTAAGTTTGCTATTATAGAAAAGGGAAGTTCAGGAAATTGATTATCGGACTCATGCATGCTTTTCATTTTGAAGTTTGCTATTATACATGCAATGTAATTATCTATGCTTGTCAAAATGGAACATTTGACAAACTGAACACATCACAAAAATTATCATACAAAAGGGGTGGGTTCTTACAAATGCAAGAGTTTCTATATGGTAAATGCTCCATCTCATTGAAATGCATGGGTAACCAGCCACTTATGTACACTGCATCCACCTAGTACACAGGAACAAATATTGGATACGTAGTTCAATCCAACGCAAAACCAAGGAAGCATTGGCTTCAATAGTAGAAACCCTCCCATAATGTTGACAAGGGAGAGTCAAGACAGATCCACTGAAACTGAATGCCAAATCAAGAACATCTAAACATGCACATGAAAGTACCAACAATTGAAAAATGGGTGTGCAAACAAAAGACACACATGCATGAGGCAAGAATCGTTGTGATTTTTTTGTTCTCGTGGAAGGAACACTCACTTGACAAAGCTGTGATGGCAAAACATAGGACTTACACTACCCCCTCATGGCAGTTTATATCATAGCGCGAGTACAATAGGCACAATATGATGTACAAGATTCCAATAATGTATGTACAATACTGAGACTTTATTTTAGTGCGTTTACATAATGAGAAGTGCTTACAATGGAGGTTCACAATTTCCAAAAAAAGGACCACATGTTGAAAATACAATTCTCTGACAAAAAGAGGAAATTGATAGCACCTTGACGAAGTATGCAAAAAATCATGCACTTAAAATAAAACGACACCCTAAAAGGAGTTTGGATGTAGAAGATATGTCTTGTCAAAGTCTCCAAAATGAGATCTGCATAACACTGAAAAAACTGATCTTTGGAAAAGACCAGAAGCCAAAACTGCAAACCACCTACATTGTTGCGAAGAGCATGAAATTCTACCCCATTTAAAAAAAAAATTGCACTAAATAAGACCACTGTATGATTGAGATATCACCTCTGGAAGATGGAGTGCAAAATTGAAAAGCTCAATGGAGAGGGGTAAGCTGGGCAAAACAAACCTCCGCCAAATTTAGCGAAAATACCTCCAAAGTTAGAGGTCTGCCAAACTTACAGCCCTTGGGAAAAATCTCCTCCAAATAGGTACATTTGGATTTATTTGAAAAAGGATAATTATTGGCATGTTTTATGTTCAAAGTCAAAAAAACAGCCCAAACTGTGATGAACCACCACTTTGATGATTTTGTTACTCTAAACTTGCAGGTCTGATTTTTTCGTTTGGTTGGTATTTCTCCTTTTTTGTGTTTGAGTTTGTTTGCTAGTAACACTAAAATAGTACAAAAGAGCATATGCATATAGTTGAAACTTCTAATAAACTAATCTATGCTAATAACTCAAAACAATACCCAAAGATGCTTGCTTCATTACAAAATAGAGTACATAAGATAGATGGCTTACATCATATTAGAAACTAACTACATCAAAACCCACACTTTAACTTACAGCCATACAACATCGTGAATAGTGATTTGCTACAGTAGTAAACCCCACTAAATTGCTCACACCCGCTGAAATACAATCTTCTCCCACCAAAATCCGAATTGGAAGGCTTCCTAGGGCAAGGGCGCCCCCCTTTGGGTGAAGTTGCAGCCACACAAGATAGGCGTTTTTCTCCCTTAGTGCTGATGAAACCCTCAAGAAAGGGCGGCTGGCTGTAGCATCTTCAAAACAGCCCCAAAATTCTTCAAAAGGTAAGCAGCTTCTGCGCTAACGTGATTGGAGTCAACAGCAACCCAAACCACTCAAAACAACCTGCAAACAACAACGTAGATCTCCAAAGAAGCAGCAAATGACAGATCAACAACCTTAAGGTGGTGTTTCACACCCTCAAGCAGCTCCAAACGAAGAACCAAGCCCCACCAGGCTCACCCATTGCAAGAAATCAGGAAACCCTAGCCTCCTCCTTCCTCCAAGCTTCACTCCAAAGTTTTCTTCAAGCAAAATGATCATCATATGGAAAGGGTCGAACTTTCTCACTTGCCATTTATAATTTAACAAAGGAAACACTATTCATTAAAGTGAGCACTATTCACTTAAGTTATAACTTTTTCCACTTTAGTAATGAATAGTAACTTTAAAATATAAGGTGACCCCTTCATTTTAAAGACACATGGTCCCTAGGCCGAGGATGGTGAAATAAAAGCTGAATATCATTAAATTAAGCACCAGTATCATGCCAAACACAACAATTCACCTTGCCACCACACTTCGGAGATCAACACTGAAGTTTGACGACCAAGTGCCCGTCCAAGTGACCCTCTATCCAGAACCATTAGCCTACGAGGGTCGACATGATAGGCTAATCTACTGACGTACGAGTGCCTAATTAGAAGGGGAATCACACAAACAAAACTATATATATTTTTTATAAAAAAATAAAAAAAATGATTTAAAAAAATTATATAAAAAAAAATAAAAATGTGTGGCAAGGAGGGAGGAGGGGGGTAGAGCCCTCCCCACGCCAACCCTGGGTGGGGGGCCCAAGGGGGTTGCTGCCCTGCCAATAGCAGGGTCGGTACCCCCACGTACCCCCTATGGTGGGGGTGGGGCTTGAGGGGCTTGCCACCCTTTGCATGGCAGGGCCGTGTAGGGGGCTAGGTAACCCTTTGGGTACCCCACTTCACCTTTTTTTTAATACAAATGTTTTAATCAAAAAACTTGTAGCCCTTGCAAAAAAATGTTTTTAACAGTTTTATTTGATTTTGTTTTTTAAAATTTTGTTGGGAAACTTTTTTTTGTTGAAAAAACCTCGAAATTGTGTGTCAGGGAGGGCCTATCTGACAATTTTTTTGTTGATGCTTCGAATGCTCCCGACACGGATTTCGACGATTTGACAGATGATTTTAAGGTTTCTGGGTCTTCTGAGCACGATGACGATGTCCGTTTTGGCTCAAAATGCACCAAAATTGCAGCTACCCTTCAAATGTAGAAAAACAACACTTGCTTCAAACCCTTGTAGATCTAACCTCTGGAGTCCAAGTTAGGCCAAACAAAATGCAAATCTGACTTTCTTGACAACTCTGGATCCAATGGAAAACACTGTTTTGGTCCAAGATGCACCAAATGATAGCTTAAGGCACAAATCGCTCAAAAGAAGGAGAGGGGATTACAGGTCTAGAACTTTGATACCATGTTGAAGTTGGGAATTTTTAACTCCACAACTCCCAAGGATCACCTGCAATCAAACACCTATCACAAAAAGAGAGAATAGCAAAGCTATGGAGGCCAAGAGCTATTGATCCAAAAGAGCATAAATCATTATGAATGTGCATCTTAATGATTATACAATAAGAATTCTTACAAAAGGATAATAAACCTAGAAACCCTAGGTGAGTATAAAACAAGATAATGACATGTGTCCTCATCCTATGACTTGAGACATAAAAATAACATGACCTACGTAAGCTTAAGTAATTAGAGGAAAAGGTACCTAATAATTAAATAAATTATTAATTAGGAAATACCTTTTACTCTAACGCCTATCCCCACCTAAACTCCCACAAAGTGCCAGCTGTATAAGCTCTTTCGTATTGAGAGCGAGTTTTGCTTCTGAACTCATTACTAGTAAACCATGCATCCCCAATCTCCTCTGCTCCTAAATAGGATACACTCTTTTCTTGCCACCTTACTATTTGTTCAACTAGCGATCTACCATCCTACACCTTGGAAATGCAACAACCACCTTATGTCGTGTGACAAATACTTCAGCAAGGAACTCTCACCATAGCACAAGATGTCCGTTTACTAAATCCTAAGGAGAAATTTTGACAAAGCAACTCCTGCATAATGAAACCAACATATGCTTTGCTTTTGTCAATATAAATGATTCTTTTCAAGGCCTCATCAAAGTTATAGAGATGAAAAAACATGGTGCAAAAGAATTATCAGGAGTATTTCACTTGATGACCAACAACCTTAAAGGAATCAAAGAGAGTCAGAGGGGAATTATCACTCATCTCAACAAACAAGAGGAAGTAATTGCTATTCTTGGGCATTTCTACTGATCCTCAACAATTCCAGGCAATTGAGAGGATCCAAAACAATGAAAGGCTGAGGAGGAGATTACTTGTTGGTTGCTCAACAATTCCAGCAAGACACTTGTAATGTCCCTAAATTTTTATGAGTCAACATAAAGTTAAATTATTAATTAAGTTGTCGAAATTAGTTAAATTAAAAAGGACAACTTAAATTAATAATGCAAAAGTAACTATGAATTGGGAAAGTTAAATAAATTAACTTATTTTTCAAAGTGAATTTTCAAAAAAAGAATTCAAATTAAAAGTGAAAAGGAGAAAGACGAGAACTCAAGAAGTCACACGAATAGTTACAGAAAAAAGAATAAAAAGCCTTCAGCAGGCTTATTGCAGGTATGCTTTGTTGATTATGATTTTTGGAGAGCAGGTTCTTGCTGGTTGAACTGGGTTCAACACATCCTTTTGGAGGACGAAAACCCTCTAAGAGAAGATTATCTTCGATAGTGAAACTATCTACCCTAGCTGATAGTGGGAGAAATCACAAAGGTTTCTCGGTTGGATTTCAATGATGATGTTTTGGAGAAAAATCTATACTTTTAAAGACTAATTTTGTGTTCAGCTTTACCCCTTACCGCAACAACAATAGATGAGTTGTGAAGATTATTGATTGTTAGAACAAATTAAGGTGGTTTGGATTAAGGATATGTTTGTGATCAATAATTGGGAGGCTCCTGTGTTTAAATTTTGAGAGCTGTGAATTTATTAAGGCCTCAAAACTTGTTGTGGTTCATTCCATAAGTTATTTGGGTTGGCTGCTAACTTCTTAGAAGAAATTTATGGAAACAAGAGTTTATCATACATTTTGGCAATTTTAATTTGGGTTCTTAATGCATTCATTAGAATTCAAAGACCTAGGTGAAAACTAAGGCTCCAGACCGTATATTCGAAAGCAAGGAGTAATTTGGGTATGTGGGAAGACCAAAGGAATTAATTCCATTTGGGAGCTAGGACGATTGAAGAATTTACAGATGGATATGGACAAGTGAGAAACTGTATGAGTTTGGAATTGGTGGCACAGTGTAAGAGGACATGGGAAGGTAAGTCAAGATAATGTTTTGAAGGTAAGTCAGGTTAATGTTTTGAATATTGGAGGCTCAACATGATGAAACAAGGGAAGCCACTTGTTCATCGAATTGATATTTCAATAATTAATCGCCCTCTTGCCATTAATTGCCCTCTTGTCACACCATATTTCATAAGATGGTGATTTTATCTTGCCGCAAATTCCCTTGGTTTGGTATGAGCAAGGCGTGACTACTTGAATTATTGGGAGCTCCTTGAATGTTCGTTGTGCCTTTGAAAGTGCCGTAGTCTTGAAATGAGCCGTTTCTCTTTCTTTATCCGCCATGTATATTAAATGAATTAAAAATACTTGAAAGTTAATCGAGAGTTGTGTGGTTGTATGGAGATGATATTATTATTATGTTACATAATATCAAGGAGATGAGACGCTCATATTTGGTGATTGAAAGGAGGCGAGCAATATATTATTTGTGGGGACAATTTATTTTGTTGAAGAAATCGAAAGATATAATCCAAAGAGCGGCATATGATATTGGGCAATATGGGAATTTGAATGGTCATTCATACTTGGCAGAGCCTCGGTTAATATAGAGTATTGTTTCTTGATTGAGCCATCGCTAACATCCAGGCTTTCTGAAATAGCTTAAGTGGAGATTATCGTCAATTAAATATTGAAAGAAATTCATCCTCTTGGAGCTGCTTATTATATTAGCTACCGCCAGACCTTCGGAGGAAGTCTAGAAATTACTAATCTACAACGCTATAGGAGGATATCTATAAATATGTAAACTATGAAAAAAAACGTGAGTCTCAGCTAGTCGATACTCATTATGGGTGAATCGTGGAGACAGGAGAAAGGATCTCGTGCCAGCTTATAAAGGAGGCATTTGAAGTTTATATTCCAGATTTATATGATGCAGAATATGCAATTGGAATTGGTGGGCCCCTTCTGTTTACTCAACAGTCAAGTGTTTTGGGAATTACAATGTATCATTTGAGTGTTGATCGTGCTTCTTGTATGGTGCTGTACATATTACTCTGAAATATCATTGAACAAATATTTTATAATCCTTTCTTAGGTTAGATTTATATATGTTCATCTATTGTACATTCATAACATTGTTGATATAGAGCTTGGAATGTAATCAAAATTCATGCTTACTTGGAACTTATCAATGTTTTGGTGAAACATACATTTATAAATTTTGTATCATTGCAATATCTTCTCGGTCAATATAACGAATACATTGAAAACAATTATTAAATGCTGAAAACCAATTGGAATCAAACTCAGTACAGTGGTCAGTCCGACTGTTTGACGTACATTAACTTCAGCTTCTGAAATTTTACACTCTATAGACCATATGGACCACTAGGAAGCTTTACAATGTGGATAACGGGAAGGAGCAGCTACAAAATAACATGTGCACAGGGAAGGAAGACCAACTGCCAACCCTCATAATGGTAAACAACACCGCTCTCTTAGCTGCATTGGCAACAAGGCAACCACTTAGAGTTGCACAGGGAATTGAAACAATGGTAGGTTTAGGTGGTGAGAGTCCCCTATAATGTCCCCTTCTAGCTAGACTTCAGTATTTCAATGGGGATTAGCCTATCAGTCGACCCTCGTAGGATAATGGGTTTGGATAGAGGGTCTTTGTGGTAGAAGCTTGGTCATTTGATGGTTTTATTCTTCTCCAGAGTTCAGAGAGGTTTAGGTTTGGCCTTTGCAGAGGATTTAGAGCTCAGTTTCTCATACTTACTATTTATAGTAAGTCAGTCAGCTAGGGTTACTATTTATAGTAGGTCACCTGATTGTGATATTTTGGCAGTGTCGATTCTGGTATTCAGTTGGGTTGGAGAAATAAGGTGTTTTGCCTATGTTATGATTAATTATTATTAAACGTCACTTTAATAATGTTGATGATAAAGCAGCATCAAAAGTAATACTTCTAGATTCGAATTCAGAAGACTAAATTTAAATGTAGCATTAATGCTATTTAAATTTATATATATATTCGAATAAATGAAAGAGGGTGACTTCACTTTATTAAATAAAGAGATTTAATAATAATTAGGATATTTTATTTTTGGGCCAACTTAAAGAAGTGATGCGATTTTCAAGAGATGTCCTTCTTGCTGGGCCGACCTCCTTCAAAATTCGTGTCTTTCTCCTTGATCATGTGTATATATACAAGGAGGTTTCCTTTCATTTGGGCAATCAAGTCGAGCAAATTCACAAGAAGAGAAGCAATGCGATTTGTAGCAACAGATCATTCATTTGTAGCAGTAGGTCGAGCCTAAGGAAAGTAATATCATTTGTCTCTTTGAATCTAGGAGAGGTGCTGCTATTCTTTGTATCATTTAGGCATTGTGATGTGCCAGAATTGTAAGCAGATTTCTGCTCCTAATCATTTAATATATAGGAGATATATTGGCTGGGTTTTTCTCCCTCAGGCTGGAGGGTTTTCCTAGGGTATTGGTTGTGTTCTTGTGTCCATTTTGAATTAATTTCTGTGCATATATCTGATCTCATAAAACTAACATGGTATCAAAGTGTGTTTGAAGAAAATCACGATCAGATTGTGTTTTACAGCGATACCCTTATCTTATCCCTCTTCTTTATTCACCTCTATCTTCTCATCAAGATGGTGAATGGTCTTAAGATTGAAGATAGGCTTGAGGGAGCGTCAAACTTCACTTCGTGGAGATTCAGGATCATGCTCACTTTGGAGGGAAGCGAATTGGCAGAGTTTGTGGAGAGCTCCACTCTCGAGCCTACAGATGAGGAAGAAAAGGTCCTATGGAAGAAGACAAATACTAGGGCAAAGAAGATGTTAGTTGATTCGGTAAAGGATCATATTGTTCCTATTGTCTCCAAGTTAAAGATTGCGAGAGAGATGTTCAAAACCCTGGAGGAGATGTACAAGATCAACAACACCAGCTGAGCTCTTGCATTGAAGTAACAACTTCATCACTTGAAGATGGCAAAGGGAGAAACTGTCATTGCCTACTTCATGAGAATAATTGAATTGAGAGATCAACTCTCGTCTATTGGGCATGTTGTCGATAGCAAGGATTTGACCATGTTGGCTCTTAATGGTCTCCCTTCGTCCTGGGAGTCTTATATTTAGGGAATCAGTGCAAGATCAAAACTTCCCAAGTTTGATCGGTTGAGGGCAGACTGTATTCAAGAAGAGTCTAGGTTGGCTGCAAGAGGTATTGGGCAAAGCTCCGTTAATGAAGATCTTCATGTTCTTGCCACTCAATCCTCAAAGAAGAAAGGAAAAGAAGGGAAGAAAGGGTATTTCAAAATAAATAGAGATAGAGGAGCTGATGGTGGCCCCACATTTAAGAAGAAGAGGGACCTCTCCAAGGTCCAATGTTTCTGATGCGACAAGTATGGTCATTTTGCAAAGGAATGTCCTTCCAGGCCTAGGCAGTAGGCCGCCATTGCAAATGTCGATGAAGCCTCCATGCAAAAGGATACAAGTGAATACCTATTCTATTCAGCCTTGTCAAGCAATGTATCTACCGACACCAACACTTGGTTGATTGATAGTGGTGCTTCTCGCCACATCATCGGATTTAGGGAGCATCTATCTAATTTAGTGGAGAAAGATTCTAGTGAACAAGTCATTATTGAAGATGATGCTAGTTATTCTATTAAAGGAGTTGGGACCTCATCTTTTCACTTGGATTCCGACGATTCCTTGCAGTTGGATGATGTGCTATTTGTTCCAGGCATCAAAAGAAACCTTGTTTCTATCTCAGCCTTGGAAGACAAGGGTTATGAAGTTGCTTTTTTAGAAGGCAAAGTTCTCATTTGGGCAAAGAACTTCAACATCAAGATTGCTCGGGTGATTGGAGTTAGACATGGGTGTCTCTACAGGCTATGCACTCACCCTCTTCAGGCTCTAGTGCATGATTCTTCAAGCTTGTGTGATCTTTGGCATCGAAGATTGGCTCACCTTCACTGTTGAGCCCTACCTATCATGGAGAAGATGGTCACCAGCCTTCCTAAGTTCAACCAAGAGCATGAAGGTACATGTAAAGGTTGTGCCATTAGGTAAGAATACAAAAGGTCCATTTCATAGTAGAGAAAGTAGATCTAAATGTATTCTTGATTTCATTCATTTTGATTTATGTGGTCCAATGTCTGTTGCGTCTTCGAGTAGTTTTTTGTATTACATTATTTTTTTTGATGACTACTTTAGGAAGACTTGGATTTATTTCTTGAGATCTAAAGAATTTGAGGAGGTATTAGAAAGATTCAAAGAATTCAAAGGTTAGGTGGAGAATTGGTCCAGGAAGAAGATCAAGGTTTTGAGATCTGATAATGGAGGAGAATACACTTTTGGTATCTTTCGTAACTTCTGCATTGAAGTAGGGATTAAGAGGGAGCTTAGCGTTCCTTATAATCCTCAACAAAACAGTGTTGCGGAGAGAAAGAACAAATCTATCCTGGAAGCAGTCAAAGCCATGATTCATGACTAAGACCTGCAAATCTCTCTTTGGGCTGAAGCATCCAGGACTGCTGTTTATGTCCAGAATAGAAGTCCTCATAGAATCTTGGAGAACATAACTCCTGAAGAAGCATTCTCTGGGGTGAAACCTGAAGTAAGTCATTTGAGGATCTTTGGACGTCCAGTGTATGTTCATATACCGAAGGAAAATAGGACAAAATTGGAATCTTTTGGCAAGAAGGGAATTTTGGTAGGTTATAGTGAGACATCAAAAGCCTACAAAATCTATATTCTGGGTCAAAAGACTATTGAGATCAGTAGAGATGTCACATTTGAGGAGGATGTTGCATTCAAAAGATCGAAGGGCACTCATATGGAGATCGATGAGGAAGAGCCTCCTTAGGATATGGAAGTTGACCATGTTCCTGAGAATCAGAGGGAGGTTCCAAAACCTGAAGAAGATGATGATCCAACTGAACCCTTGGTGCTTACTGAATGGCCTACAAATATTGTGATTGGAAGGAAGAGACCTCTTTGGGCTAGGAAAATAATGCAGGAGGCAGAAAGTTTTGCAGCCCGAAGAGGAAATTTTAGAGAAAGTAAGAGACCTAATAAGTTCTCCGGTTATGTAGCTGTGATGAGTCAGATCATTGAGTCAGAGCCTTCAAGTGTTGAAGAAGCTTCTAGTCAACAGGTTTGGAAAGATGCTATGACTGAAGAGTATCAGTCCATACTTGAGAATGATGTTTGGGACATAGTTCCTAGACCCAAAGCCAAATCTATGGTGTCTTCTAAATGGCTCTTCAAGATCAAGCATGCGGCTGATGGGAGCATTGAGAAGTACAAGGCTAGATTCGTGGCTAGTGGGTTTTCACAAAAAGAGGGAGTTGACTATGAAGAAACCTTTGTTCCAATGGTTTGCTATACTTCTGTCAGAACCATTATTGCTATTGGTGCATCTAGAGGATGGAAGATTCACCAAATGGTTGCAAAGACAACCTTTCTGAATGGTGTCATAGAAGAAGAGGTTTACATTGAGCAACTTGATGGATTTGAGGTACATGGGAAGGAGTCTCATGTTTGCAAGCTGAAGAAGGCCTTGTAATGGTCTTAAGCAGGCTCCTCGTGCTTGGTACGAAAGGATTGATCGTTACCTGTTGAGTTTGGGTTTCTCAAAGAATGATGCAGATTCCAACCTCTACTTCAAGGTAATAAATGGTGAAGCATTGATTTTGGTCCTGTATGTTGATGATTTGATTATCACCAGAGAAGAACACCTCATTCTAAAATGTAAGGAGTTAGCTTTTGAGTTTGAAATGAAGAATCTTGGTCTCATGCATGACTTTCTTAACTTAGAAGTTTGGCAAAAGCCAGATGAGATGATTCTAAGTCAAGGCAAGTATACCATTGACATTCTGAAGAGGTTTGGAATGATTGATTGCAAACCTATGTCTACACCCATGGAGACCAACTTACATAAGTTGAAGGAGGCTGCAGCTAGTTTGGAATTGATAGATCCCACGATGTACAGGTAGCTGATTGGTTCATTGATGTATCTAGTTAAAACTAGACCGGATATCTGCTATGTAGTGAGTGCACTTAGTCAGTTCATGTGTGAACCAAGACAGATACATCTTGTTGCAACTAAACATATCCTGAGATACTTGCGTGGCACAGTTGGATATGGATTGAGATATTCTACAAGTGTGGATTTGAAGCTACATGGTTTTACTAATTTTGATTGGGCAGGGTTTGTTACTGATTGGAAGAGTACCTTTGGTTGTTGCTTCAGTTTGGGATCTGCTATGATATCTTGGTGTAGCAGGAAGCAGTCTTCAGTGGCATTGAGTACAGCAGAGGCAAAGTACATTGCAGCTTGTGAAGCAGTGTGGCTTCGTAAGCTCCTTGTAGGATTGTTCGGACAATCAATGGAGCCTACTATCATTCATTGTGATAACCAGAGCTGTGTGAAGCTTTATGTCAATCCTGTGTTTCATGACATAACCAAGCATGTTGAGATCAAATACCATTATATCAGAGATATGGTATTGAGGAAAGCTATACAGTTGAAGTATATCAACATTGATGAGTAGATGACAAACATTCTCACCAAGCCTTTCTCCAAGATAAAGTTTGTGTACTTTCGAGATAAGCTTGGTATGGTGGAGAATACAGCCTTAACTGAGAAGGAGTCTTAGTATCAGCGATTCTCTTTAATGAGTTCTTCTCTATGAGAGAAGTTCGAGGTGAAATCGCTTGTTAATGAGTTCTTCTCTGTAAAAGAGGTTCGAGGTGAAATCCCTTGATTCCACCCTCTGGGAGAGCCATGGTGGATGTCATGTGTGTGACTCCATGACAACATCACGTGAGGGAGTCCGTGATGATCTTTATTGTACTTGTGTTTCACTCTCTGGGAGAGCCATGGTGAAAGTCACGGTGAGGTGACATCACATTGAGTGATGAGCACTTGTAT
The DNA here is from genome assembly GCA_007115665.2 of Sequoiadendron giganteum. Lineage (NCBI taxonomy): Eukaryota > Viridiplantae > Streptophyta > Pinopsida > Cupressales > Cupressaceae > Sequoiadendron > Sequoiadendron giganteum. The sequence continues at coordinate 421,219,091 of CM021110.1, read as the reverse complement.
TTACTATCTATGGAGGTAGCCATGATGGTTGATATCTGATATCACGATGAGGTAATATGCTTTCACGATGAGGTGATAAGCTCTTTTCTTACATGGATGTAACCATGTTGATTGACATCACGATGAAGTGATATGTCTTGTACAGGTGGAAGTATTCCTCCCTAGCTGAGAGGGAGTGTTGATGATAAAGCAATGTCAGAAGTAATACTTCTAGATTCAAATTTAGAAGACTAATTTTAAATGTAGCATTAATGCTATTTAAATTTTTATATATATTCGAAAAAATGAAAGAGGCCGACTTCACTTTATTAAATAAAGAGATTTAATAATAATTAAGATATTTTATTTTTGGGCCGACTTAAAGAAGTGACGCGATTTTCAAGAGACGTCCTTTTTGTTGGGCCGACCTCCTCCAAAAGTCGTGTCTTTCTCCTTGATCATGTGTATATATACAAGGAGGTTTCCATTCATTTGGGCAATCAAGTCAAATGAATTCACAAGAAGAGAAGTAGTGCGATTTGTAGCAACAGGTCGAGCCTATAGAAAGTAATATCATTTGTCTCTTTGCATCTAGGAGAGGTGCTGCTATTCTTTGTATCATTTAGGCATTGTGCTGTGCCAGAATTGTAAGCAGATTTCTGCTCCTAATTATTTAATAAATAGGAGATATATTGGCTGGGTTTTTCTCCCTCAGATTGGAGGGTTTTCCTAGGGTATTGGCTGTGTTCTTGTGTCAATTTTGAATTAATTTTTGTGCATATATCTGATCCCATAAAACTAACAAATAATAATTAATATTATAGTGTTATATTTGCACTTTATACTTGAGGGTCCATTTATCATTTTAAAAGGGGGCCGTTTTAATTAAGAACTTGAACGCCAATTCCTAGGAGATAATTATTTATTTATAAAGTGCAACTTTATATTATTTAAAATGATATTAAAAGGCAAAAAGGGGGTTGACCTTTTGGAAGGAAGTATATAAGCTGCCAGGAAGAAATCGAACTTGCATTTGAAAACCTTTCTTTATGACTTCTCTTGGCGTTTGGAGAATAGGGACTAGAGTTTCTGAATTTCCTGAGCGTATCGACATTGGAGAGCATAGCTCCTTCAGTGTATCAGCATTCTGGGGCTATGAGACTATCAACTGAAGTTGCTCTACTGTTGGCTTCACTTCAGGTGTCAAGTTTGTGCAGATTGGAGAGACTTTTGTCAAAGGGGTTTCAAGTATATTTTGTGAGAAGAAGAATTGGCTTAAGGCTGCTATTAGAAATCATTCAGCAAATATGATCATCGATATGATCAACAGGCCGTACAAGCTCTTGCCCTAGGCATGTTTCATCTAAGCTGAAACACCTTTTTTCTTTGATGGCTTTCATCCCCATGATAGGCGTCTATAACAAGGGAGGGGTTTGATATCGTTTTTGAGGTGGAGAACTCAGTTTTGCAGCAGCTTGAGCTTTCAATCAGTCTCATACATTGCTGGCAGCAACTCATATTTTGATATTGTATGTTGTCTTCTTACTGAGTATGCTTATCTATATAAAAGCTTCAGAGAGAATATTCAATAAATAGTAAAGATAGCTTGCAGCAGTATTTCTTTCAGTATTTTGTTATTTTCTAGTATTTTATTTCATGCTTGGCATTATATTCAAAAATACAGAAAAAAAGCAGATATTTGCAAAACACAAAAAAATCATAGAACATACAAAAACAAAAACAACAGTTACAAGCTCTCATTCAGAAGTTTCAGTAGAAGTAGTTGTGGGAGAACCAAGGTTCTTATAGTCCTTGGGATTGGACTCAAAGGAGAGTTGACTGGGATAGTGTAGAAAATATACTGAACGATGTAGCAAGGGGACAACAACAAATGATGTAACAATTCACACAATCACAACTGTCAATCACAGCTATTGGTCAAATGTCACATGATATGATTTCTTTTAGGGTGAATCGAAATGCTACAGTTCAAGATAGCAATGTAGGTAAAGACATTCCAAGAGGAGCCAGTAGAGGTGGGTCAAATAGACCTTTTCAGCCTACATTCACACCTAGGGACTGTAATGTCCCCAATTTCGCCCTATGCTCTTCATTTGGATTTAGCCTATTTCCGGAAATCCGTAGGCTACTTAGATGTGCAAATTTAGGGTTTCCACTTTTAGTAAGTCTTGCTTCCAGCTCAGTTGAACTTTCTGTTGGTTTTGAGGTGAAATTACTATTTTTGGTATTGGCTATTTTTAGTAAGTCTAATTTTGTAGTGGCAATCATCAACAGTTCAACTCAGGTCATCCTGCTATTTTTGGCAATCCATTAGTTTCAGTATTGACGTTGGTTTTGGTTATCTCCTTGGACTAAGGTTTATACTTAGTCAATTTCATTTTTTAAGTTGTACCCCATGCCTAGGCTTGATGAATTCAAGTTGTTTTAAAGAGGGGACATTAAGGGGTCAAGTTGAGCATTTAATGATTTAATAAATGCTTTATTGTTGCATTTTGAAATGGACGCCAAAAAGGGAAGATGAATAATATTTTATTCTTTCAAAATAAAGTGAATGGTTGAAGTGGCATCCCTTTTGGAAGTTGAAGTGATTTGACTTCTTGGAATTCAGAGTGTTTCATTTGCCATTTGAAGCTTATTTATGGAGGTCTTGCTCATTCATTCTGATCTTTGGGAAATATTGTAAAGTTATGCTGCTGGTTTGAAATCCAGAATCCGGCTAAGGGAAAGCTTAGTAAATTTACTCCATTCTTCGGGCTTGAAACTATGGTTCCCTAGATGGTCATTTGGGAGTGTGCTTCATTCAAAAGTTCATATTGAGCTTCATTGTTGGAGAATTTTGATGTTATTTTTAGTTTAGAGCTTGCTGGTTCAGTCATGGCTGAAGGGCGTTTTTGATCGCAGCTCCTTGGGTAAATTTTATTTCATTATGGGTATTGATGCTACATGATTCTATGCTACGGGTGACTCAAATTGCAAAAGATCAGATTTTATTATGCTGCCTTTGATTTTCTAGAGAGGCCGTACCTTCTCTAGGGTCGTACCTCTTTTTGCAGCCTGCTTTGGGATTCGTGCAACAAATTTAGTGGCTGTTTTGGGGTCTAATTCTTGCTTGGAGCTGGTCCCCTTGACTCATGGGTATTGTAAGTTCAGTTTTGAAGTGTATCTTTGGAGTATGATGAAGATTTGAGCATTTTGATGTTTCTTAGGTTGCTGGTTCAGAACTTTCAGTTTCCTGTTTGTCATATCAGATTTATATCAGTTCAGATTTTGGTTTGTATTTTCAATATTAGAGAGATTTTAAGTGTGGGAGATCATCTTCTATCTTTGTGCTTTGTTACCATTGTAAAACACTTGTAATTTTGCAGTTATTTTTTTCAGATTGTACTGTAAACAGTAGTAGTGTTACAATCATTTATTTGTTACTTTACTTGTGTTAAGTTTTCACATTTGTAACCCCTGGATGGTTTACTGCCAGTGTGGAAAAAGAACTTGTTAATCTCTCTTTGTACCCACTGAAAAGTGGTGAATTCCCACTCACGAGTGGATGCCCACCGCAACGGATGAATTAGTTTGTTTTGTAATTTATTCCCCCCACTGAATTAGTGGAAGTGCGGGATCCTTTCATGGCTGGTTTACCACCTCTTTACATTCAGCTGCAATTTACTTTCGGTTATTGATCTTTTACCTCCACCATATGCTATCACCTCGCCTCTTGAAGGATCTTGGTGAACATTCTTGGTGTCGAGTGTATTCTATTTGCTTATCATTGTTGAAGCTAACACTAAATAGTTGGTGTAGTGTTAGTTTTGTTGTGAGAAGTCAAAGGAAAAAATTGGTAGGCATATTTCAGTGGTATCAGAGCAGAAGTTCTTGCCATCTTTTTGGGAGAACAAGAAAATTAGTGTTGCCACAATGGACTTCATTAGATATGCTAAACAGTTTAAGAGGGAATGTGAACATGATGCTTTTGTATTCCGTGCAGAATATTAGAGCATGACAGATGAGTTTAAGAACGATGTGTCTTTTGACACATATTTGAATTGTGTGGTAGCTATGAAACTTGAAAAATTGGCTGTGGTCAACTACATCAAGAAAAAAATTAAAAGAGAAGCAAAACTTGCCATGGTTGAAGAATCAAGTAAGGAAGAAGCAAAAGTATCGGTTTGTGGGTTGCAGCCCACATGTAAGCAAATTGAAAATAAAAATCAGTCAACTAGTGTTGAAGATGGCACAAGCAAGGTGCACATTTTGCCTCAAAATGATAGGGCGCTTGACGAAGATATCCTTACAAACGAGGAGATTAAGATAGAGTCCCAAATACAGCTTTAGATTTGCATGAGACAGGAAATTATGAAGATTGTTTGGGTAAGAAGAATAGAACAGCATTCTTGAGTCCTAATGAGGATTTGATCCGATGAAGAACTTGAGACAAATGAATTCACAAAAGATTTTAGCTGTACCAATGTGCGGGTTGAGTTTGCTAAAGAAGAACAAATTGAAGGAAATGCTAGTGGTTTCATTGAATCAGCTTATGACCACTTTAATGCTGATAATGTTTATGATGATTTGATTGAGTTCAGATCAAATTATGTTGAAGATTTGGTGAGGGATAATTCTCTACTTGCTGCCGACCCGACTTCCCAAAGGATTCCATATGAAGAATTTATGACAAGTGACCAAGAAGACTTCTTGGGTATGTATGAGGATGCTAATGATAAAATCAGCAACATATCTACTTATGATAGTTCCAATGAAGAAAAGAATGATAAAATATTCAAAGCAATCAGCCTTGATGACTTTTATTTTCAGTACAATGATAGTGACATGGGAGGTATTGGGCTTGATCATCAAACTAAGCTCTTGGAGGAAACTACGAATGAAAATTTCAACTTAAGTGGAATGGAGAGTGACTTATTCAAAGAGTCAACAATCCAAGAGGAGCATGATGATCACTTTCTTGTTGATCTTTACAATCAAACCTTTCACTTTTGGGATCTGAGTGTGATGGCACCGAGATATGATAAAGAATTGGAGTGGGATACATTTCCTTTTGATCTAGATGAAGTTCCAAGTTCAGTTTACATTGCAAGCAATGAAGTGATCATTTGAGGAGAAGTTGCAGCAATGGCTAATGAGAACATGATTTCTTATGTTGAAGAGAAGAATGTTTTAAAATCAAAAAATGGGTTGGGTACCTTTCAGATTGACACAGAAGAAGAGTATGAGATCTTGAAAGGTAAAGATAGAGATACTGATTTGCTTGATGAAGTTGTTGACAAGCCTTCTATTCGGGAGTTATGTAGTGAAGAGGTTAGTAATGAAGCTGATTTTGAAAATCTTGTCAATGAAAGCAAATTAGAAAAGTTGATGTTCGAAGAGCAAAGCCTCTTTGCTGATTATGATCAAGGGCCTAAAGAGCTGCAAGTTTTGAAGGATAACTTATGGGTTTCAGAAGTGAAAATTGTTAAGGTGTTATCAAGATTTGATAGCACATACCATTTCATTGAAGAACTCTATTGGAAGATTCAGTCTGAAGGGAGACAAAATGGAGTTAAGGATGGGGACACTCTTTCCAAGATGCAAATCATCAAAGAGGCATTGGAATCCATTAAGTCAGATTATTTGCACTTGCTCACAAATAGGGATAATGTCATTAAGTTTGCAGAGGAGACTTATGATGATTACCAAGAGAAGGAGAAAGAGGTTGATAGGCTTTGTCTTGATCTGACCTTAGCTCATCATTCTTTATGCAAAACAGAAAATCAAACACCTATTGTAGCCACACTTGAGGGACAAGAAGCTAATACGAGGATTATGGAGATCAAACAATTAGTTGAAAGTATAAATGAACTCCAAAACGATGAAACCTTGCTTAATACTACGGAGATTCATGAAGATGATGGTATTTGGAAGGTATATCAAGAGTGTGAACTTTTGAGTAGGGAAGAAGATTTGCCACAAGAAGGAATAACTTGCAGCCATGTGGTAGATGAAGTGACTGGTAATGTTTGTGGTATTCATCATGTTACATTCTATGGATCAACAACTAATGATGGACATCCTCAAGTAGATGAAGAAGAAGAGCTTGAATTCTATGAAGACACCAATGAAAGGGATGAAAAAAGAATTGTTGAGGACAACAGTCCATCATCTTCACATGATTCGGATAATCATAAGGTGATAGATATTTTCTATGAGGGTGTGCCATGTTTTGTGAGTAGTAATCATCAAGGGAATTTTGATAATGAAAGCATAAGTGGATTCAAGGATGAGTTCTTCACATGGGAAGTGTGGACTCAAGGAGATTTCTTCATTGTTGGCTTCAAGGTGTCAATAAGACAAGTCTTGGTAGCTGTTGGTAAGTTCATTGCAGCAGCAAAGAGTGAAGATTCCAGACTTATTACTCATGAAGTTTGGGAGAAAGATGGACCAAAATAGGTTATTTACGCTCTTGACAATCCATCTCTTGGGTTGAGTGGTGTTTTGACTCATCCCAGACCTTTGGGGGAATGGGAATTGAGGACAACTTTTGTTCTGTGCTCCATTGATGTTGATGTTTTCATGGATGGGCTACATGGGTTTATCAAAGAAGACACTAACTTCTTGAATTTGCAGTTTGCTTTGATTAGCACGTGGAGAAGTGTTGTGTACTCTTTCCAGTGCATTGGAGAACATTTTCAGTTGGGTATCCATGCTTGGGATCCTCAACATGGTTTGGTGGAGATTGTTACAAGTAGAAAGAGGAATCTTTGGAGAGATAAAGATCCAATTTTTCAGTGTCTTTGATGCTGCCCCCATTTTTACCAAACATTTGATGGTTCCTTTGGTTCATCCATTGATGGATTGGAGAGATGCTTCGAACAAAAGATGGTTTAATAATGGGTTGGAGTTCCTTGAGGGAATATTTCTAGCCTTGGGCATGAACAATTGTCATATTATGAATGTTGATTTCCAAAGTTGCAGCAGTTGTTCAATTCCTTGTATGCTGACTTTCCTGAAATCAGACTTTAATTGGTTTATTTCAGACTTCATGGGCAGCTGGTACACTCATTTTTTCTCTTCACAATCTCTTTTCAATGAGGGTTTATGGCCTCTAAAGTGGGAAATGATGTTTCATTGTGATTCGGATCAATTTTTGATGATGTTCAAATTCTTTTCCAGTTATCATCTTTGTTCAATCTCTTGCAGTAGTGTTTGGGGCAGTGAACCTTTGCTTGATTTGGTTCAACTTTTTGAGATTTTGTAGGAGAGATTGGTGGAAGTTTTCAGAGATTTTCTTGAATATGTTAGAATTACTCAGAGGAGGCATTATACATCCTTGAGGAGCTTTGAGGATGCAGTTGCTATGACTTAGCAAAGAGCCGTTTTTTCCTTTGCAAATAGCTATGATGGAGTCACATTTGCTATTGTGATTTGGTTTGATGCTTTGAGGAGTTATGTTGATGAGAATATTTTTGAGTTGTTTAGATTATTCTTCTTTGTTCTCAGAATGGTGATTGACATTGACATTGCAGATGTTGATTCCTCAGAGTTTATTGGGCATGAGACGTTGCTAGATTTTAATTCAATTCCTTCCATCTTGTTCAACTTGAATTTCAGGCATGTTATCATTTTGAGGTTGCAGGGATGGTTTGTGCAGTTATGGTGCAATGATTTCATTTTTATGATCAAAGTGGAGCAACATCAGCATGGTGGGACTTTTCAGAGATGGACTTGGGACCCTGGGATCCTATTTGTTATGGTGGGATTAGTTTGGAGTGTTGTGGCATTGCTTGAGGACAAGCAATTTTGGGAAGGGTGGAGTGTAATGTCCCCAATTTCGCCCTACACTCTTCATTTGGATTTAGCCTATTTCCGGAAATCCGTAGGCTACTCAAATGTGCAAATTTAGGGTTTCCACTTTTAGTAAGTCTTGCTTCCAGCTCAGTTCAACTTTATATTGGTTTTGAGGTGAACTTACTATTTTTGGCATTGGCTATTTTTAATAAGTCTAATTTTGGTAGTGGCATCATCAATAGTTTAACTCAGGTCATCATGCTATTTTTGGCAATCCATCAGTTTTTGTATTGGTGTTGGTTTTGGTTATCTACTTGGACTGAGGTTTATACGTAGTCAATTTCATGTTTTTGAGTTGCACCCCATGCTTAGGATTGATGACTTCAAGTTGTTTTAAAGCTGGGACATTAAGTGGTCAAGTTGAGCATTTAATGATTTAATAAATGCTTTATTGTTGCATTTTGAAATGGACGCCAAAAAGGGAAGACGAATAATATTTTATTATTTCAAAATAAAGTGAATGGTTGAAGTGGCTTCCCTTTTGGAAGTTGAAGTGATTCGACTTCTTGGAATTTAGAGTGTTTCATTTACCATTTGAAGCTTATTTATTGAGGCCTTGCTCATTCATTCTGATCTTTGGAAAATATTGTAAAGTTGCTCTGCTGGTTTGAAATCCAGAATCTGGCTAAGGGAAGGCTTAGCAAATTTACTCCATTCTTCGGGCCTGAAACTATGGTTCCCTAGATGGTCATTTGAGAGTGTGCTTCATTCAAAAGTGCATATTGAGCTTCATTGTTGGAGAATTTTGATGTTATTTTCAGTTTGGAGCTTGCTGGTTCAGTCATGGCTGAAGGACGTTTTTGATTGCAGCTCCTCGGGTAAATTTTATTTCATTATGGGTATTGATGCTACATGATTCTATGCTATGGGCGACTCAAATTGCAAAAGATCAGATTTTATTATGCTGCCTTTGATTTTCTAGAGAGTACCTTCTCTAGGGCCGCACCTCTTCTTGCAACTTGCCTTGGGATTCATGCAACACATTTAGTGGCTGTTTTGGGGTCTAATTCTTGCTTGGAGCTGGTCGCCTTGACTCATGGGTATAGTAAGTTCAGTTTTGAAGTGTATCTTTGGAGTATGATGAAGATTTGAGCATTTTGATGTTTCTTAGGTTGCTGGTTCAAAACTTCCAGTTTGCTGTCTGTCATATCAGATTTATATCAGTTCAGATTTTGGTTTGTATTTTCAATATTAGAGAGATTTTAAGTGTGGGAGATCATCTTCTATCGTTGTGCTTTGTTACCATTGTAAACACTTGTAATTTTGCAGTTATTTTCAGATTGTAAGATTGTTAACAATAGTAGTGTTCCAGTCATTTATTTGCTGCTTTACTTGTGTTAAGTTTTCACATTTGTAACCCCTGGATGGTTTGCCGCCAGTGTGGAAAAAGAACTTGTTAATCTCTCTTTGTACCCACTGAAAAGTGGTGAATTCCCACTCACGAGTGGATGCCCGCCGTAGCGGATGAATTAATTTGTTTTGTAATTTATTCCCCCCACTGAATTAGTGGAAGTGCAGAATCCTTTCATGGCTGGTTTACCGCCTCTTTACATTCAATTGCAATTTACTTTCAGTTATTGATTTTTAACCTCCGCCATATGCTATCACCTCGCCTCTTGAAGGATCTTGGTGAACATTCTTGGCGTTGAGTGTATTCAATTTGCTTATCATTGTTGAAGCTAACACTAAATAGTTGGTGTAGTGTTGGTTGTGTTGTGAGAATTCAAAGGAAAAAATTTGGCAGGCACATTTCAGGGACGAAGAGGAAACAACACAACCTAAGTAGGAGCAACCATTGGTTGATGAGGTAATGGCTGTATATGATGAGTACCAGACACTTCCTCATGAAATTAGATTGGAAATATAATTGAACCAATACATGAACTAGCGAAAGGATAAGAAAAAAGCACAAGAACAAAACCCATGAAGCCAACATAAGGAGTATGAGCAAGCCTTGAGCAAACTAACTCTTCCTAATTTTGATGGTAGTGAGAAAAGCATGACAAGTGCTTGGATACATAAACTAGATGCATTTTTGACTCTCAAACCAATGCCAAAAGTTGAGCAATTAAGTTTGCAATTTTACATTTGGAGGGACCAGCATATGATTGGTGGCATCATGGGTTGGTGACACAAAATCATGCCTTGATTTAGTCCTATGATGAGTTTAGCAACAAATTGATTGCTAGATTTGATCAAAAGGATGTAGAGATGTATTTTCATGAGTTGGCATTGATTAGACAGAGTGGTTATTGACAGTTACATTAACGAATTCCAGAAGGTTTATATTATGTTTCTTGACATGTTAGAGAAGAGATTTGTACTGCTGTTCATAGAGGGATTGAATACAAACTTGAGAGGTTTGGTGAAGGCTTTCAAACCTAATACTCTACAGAATGTTATCCAGATGGCACTTGATTTTGAGACTACACCTTTTGCACATCAGCCCCAAAAGAAAATTTTCAATGATAGTAAACCAAAACACAAACTAAATGGGAGAACTCTCAATCAGCTTAAGGATACACCACCAATGATGGATTATGAAACAAGGAATGAATTTCATAGGAAGAAGTTATCTTTCACTTGCAAGGAACCATGGGAACTCGGTCACAAGTGCCTTGGGAAAGGCAAGGTGCATTACATAGAGGTCATTTCTGATTGATGAGGAGTTTGTAGACACTAGTTCGGAAAGTGAAACGTGAGGGGCGGCCATTAGAGCACAATGGTGCTCCTACACAAGACAGGGCATGAAACTATTGCTTCATTATCAGGAGTTCCTAAGTATCACCCTTTTAGAGTGAGAGGACTCTTGAATGGACAGCGGGTTACTTGTTTAGTTGACAATAGGGTGACTCATAATTTCATTGATGAGGGTCTAGTGGCGAAGAGAGGATTGCAGGTTGAGGATTTTCCAGGATTTAGTGTTATGATGGTTGATGGATTCAAATTGAGTTGTACTAGGAAGGTTCCTCAGTTGAGCATTCAGTTGAGTAACTATATAGTCATTGATGATTTCTATGCGATTGGGATTGGTGAGATCGATGTCTTGGGAGTCCAGTGGTTGCATTCACTTGGTAGATACAGTAAGGACTTTCAAACAATAGAGTTGGAGTTTATGTTAGATGGGAAAATGATAGTGTTGAGAGCTTTGGCAAATGGTGCGCCGAAGGTAGTGACAACAACAAAAATGGAGGCTTTGTTTAGACATGGTAAGGTTGTAGGGGAAGCCTAGCATTTTATCTCTTCCGAATCTTCATCTAGTGATGATAGGAAATACTAGGTGGATGACATTGGTGAGAGTCATTGTCTTGTTGATATTCCAGATTTTTTAACCGAGTATTAGATAGCATTGGGGGATCCAAGGTTCACACAAGGCATGACATTCCATGATAGAGTTATTATTCCTTGCTTCTTGAGGACAACATACTTATCACATTGGAAGAACACAAGGTATGTAAAGATTTTGTTATGATGGATTTGGGGAGAATGTTGAGTTTGCATTGGAGACTTCTTATTGAGGGATTTTCAAATGAGATGTTGACGGATTCCAACTTTGAACCAGCTGTTCTTTCATTTTTAACTAGTAATCAAGTTTATCATATTCCTAGTTTGCTGAGTTGGTATAACTCCATCAATTTGCAGCAAGTGGGAGAATTTTCAAATCTGGTTCTAGGCTTTTCATCTTACACAGATGTTTAGTGGCTGTCCTATAATACTGAGCATAAAATTTTCAGATCATGCATTGATGATTGTAGTTGATTACTTAGGTTTGTGTGTGTAGAATTGTCACTTCAACACTTGGAGTTTGAGTGATGATGATGCTAAAGCTTGGGATCCAAGGGTTTGCATGATTGTTAGATTGCTTCACAAGGTAATGTAGGGAGATAAAATTGCTGATTTCAGTTGTATCAGAGTGGAGCAACGAACTCGTGGTGGAGCATTCATAAGATTGATATCGGATCCTGGTAATTGGCCTTGGTATACATGTACACAATACTTGAGGACAAGCAATCTCTAGGAAGGGAGGACTTTAATGTCCCCTTTTTCTGAGTGATCAACCAATAGGGTCATCTAGCCTACCTTTATTCCCATAGGCTATGATGAGAGTTTATAAGGGAATGAAATAAAATAAAGTATTTAAAAAGTGTCCCATTTAAAAATAAATCTTAAGGATAACTTTATTTTTATTTAATTTAATTTAAGTGACTTGTATTAAATACATTGTTAAAATATTAAATAAAAGTCACTTTTGAAAAGAAAAATATATTGAAAACCAGAAGGTAGTGAAAAGGAATTCATTATTATCTTTGGAAAATTATTATCGAAGAGTATTTGGAGAGCTTGGTGTTGTGACCTTTTCACACATCACCCCATGCCAGATGGGGACCGCCCAAATTTTGCTCCTTTCTGGTCTTTTGGCTTTGGCTTTTTGGGTTGTTTGCTCTCTCTCTCTCTCTAATCCTTTTGTCTTTTCGGGGATGTCCCTATTTTTGACCTAATTTGAAATTTTGGCTAAGTCTGAAGTGAATCTATGAAGTTAGGGTTTTCAGGCTGGATTAAGATTAAATCAAGTTGATAAATTGACAGCTAAGCTTAACATTGCTTTCAGAAGGCTTCCAGCAGGCTCCCACTGAATTTTCATTATGTTTTGACGACTTACTATTTTTAGTAAGTGTTCAAATTTGGGAGCTTTACATCAGGATTTCGGGATTCTAACTACTTCAGCACATTCAGGTAGCTTCCGAGTGCCTACACATGAAATTTGAGCAGATTTAGACAACTGGCTATTTTTAGCAGTTCAGCCTTCAGAGGCTAATTTCAGGGTTGAAACACACAATTCTCCAATGAATGATAGGAGAATTGATCTGGGTTTTTCAAGACCTTCACGATGGTATAACATGCAAATCTAGATGGTGACTTTCAACAGTACAACCTTCCAAGGCTATTTTTTAGGGTTTGCATGCAGAGATTTCCAGTGCATGTCTGGATATTCCATGTGGGTTTTGCGAGACGTTCGCAGTGATGTGACATGCAAGCAGAATGGATAAGTTTTCAGGGACTTACTATTTTTAGCCAGTGCATGCATGTAGACCAGTTTTCTGGGTTTTTTGAGATCCCACGGGGGATGTAACATGCAAAATCATCCGACAGTGAATTGATCACTTTCTAGATAGTTTCTATTTTTGGCAGGTACACCCAGACAACAACCCGACACTCCAGTTCAGCAAGCAGAGCGGCATGCAGAAGAAACGAGGTCAAACGGAGACCATTCAGGGCACATGCATATCAAATTAGGGTTTCTAGCTTCAATGCCTAAAAAGTAGGGTAAAAAGCCAGAATTTCGAAAAACGAAGATATCCCATCGCGATCAGCATCCTTCAGGCAATCTACTGGTAAAATTTGGGCGCAATCTGAGCAGTTACTATTTATAGTAAGTCGTTTACAGAGCAGGGCTATAAATAGCAGGTCAGAGCAAGGGACAGGCAAAAATAGGTTCATCAAACTACAAGGACCACGTGGTGAAAATTGCAAGTCAAATGGAGCTGTGGAAGTCGGAAAATCAAGGGGTTTACTAAAAATAGCAGGTAGGCTAAAGATAGCAGGTAAGCATGGGCGACAGGTATGAGAAGGCCAATCAGGCCACGAAGATCACATCCACCAGCTTCCAGTTCAAAATAGCTAAAAATCCACGAAAAGCCACAGGCCTCCGAAACTTACTAAAAATAGAATGTGAGGGCAAGGGCAGGCAAAGACTTGGAAAATCCTCTAAGTATGGAAAACAAAAGCTGCACCTCTAAATGCGCCCTCAAGGTAAAGAGAAGACTAAAATTTTCTAAGGCATGAGGATGGGAGTGAACACATGGAAATGCGCCCATGATGAAAATGGAAGTTGACCCCTCTAAATGTGCCCTTAAGGTAAAGAGAAGACTAAAATTTTCTAAGGCATGAGGATGGGAGTGAACAGATGGAAATGCGCCCATGATGAAAATAAAAGAAGACCTTGCAAAATGCGCCCTCAAGGGAGAAGGGTGGCTGAAAGTTTCTAAGGCGTTAGAATGGAGGTTGCATGGGCTAAATGCGCCCAAGGGAGATGAAGGGTCACTAAGTTGTGGTGCTTTCCTTTTGCATGTGTGATATGCGCTCAAGGTTGGAAGTTGCACATGCCATATGCGCCTAGGGAAGGTGAAGAGTCACCCAAGGCGTGGGAAATTCCTACACACCACATGAAATGCGCCCAAGGGAGTTGGGACTTGAAGAAAAAAATTTGCTAAATGTGAGGACAAGTTCCCAAGGTGTGGAAAGGCTAGGAGTGGAATGGAAGTCAACACATGCAAATGCGCCTAGCAAGGTTGAGAAGGGGGAATAAAATTTTATAAGTCACAAAATGGAAGCTTGCATGTGTATATGCACCCAAGGCTGCAAGAATGGTAAAAGGTAAATGCCCAAGGCATTGAGAATAGAAGCTTGATGGGCAAAATGCGCCCAAGGCAACATGAGGTGGAGACAAAAATTTCTAGGCGTGGAAAATAGAAGTGGTATGTGTGAAATGCGCCAAGGCATGGAAAAGCACAAAAAAAAAAAAGGGTTTCTAAGGCGTGGATTTCCTTCACCAACCTCAAATGCGCCCAAGACATTAAAAGATTCCTCCTCCACCTAGGAAATGCACCCAAGCCTGGAAGAGATGATGCCAAGGAGAGAAAAATGCTAAGGCATGAAGCCTAGGCGTGGAAGAATAAAGTGAAAATAAATGCACGGGGTGAAATGCCCTTCATGGGTGATTTGAAATTAAAATTTTTCTAAAGGCATTTTGCAAGGTAAAATAAAAAATTCTCTAAGGCAGAGATGAAGTTGGAAATTCCCTCATGACACATGAAATGCGTCGGGGACAATGAGGAAATTTCTCAGGAAAATCAAGGGCAACGACAAGGCAAGAAATTGAAGACTACAGATGTGGAAGACGTCCAGAACAAAAAATAGAGTCAACCTTAGTAATTTTTATTATTTTTCAAAAATAATAAAAATTAAACTTGCCCCTTCGTCTGGATACACATGGAAATTATGATTTCTGAGGGGAATTTTCTTCTGGGTATTGGACATTTCCAATTAGGAGATGGTTCAAAACTCTTCCACGTCTTGCTCGTGTTGTTTCGACAAAGATTTTAGCCTGGCGCCCGTTTAACAAGTTTCCTAAGGCTCCGAGGGATAAATTGTCTAAAGGAAAATAAAGCAACAGGAGGTCAAATACACTCACAGGAAAGAAATTTGTCTAAGGCATGGAGGAATTTGAAAGTGAACTGAAGATCGAACATCAAGCGTTCAAATGCATCCTCAAGATGAAATATTTTATAAGGCACAAACTCCGGGCAAGGTGGTGGATATGCCCATGATGAAAGTTTGCTAGAAAAGTGATGAATTCTACCAGATCCGAAGATCAATCAGTCAAGACATGGAAACTAGGTAAGTGAAGAGATTTTATCTTATAAAGTGTTTTGATGCTCTTCTTTTGTTTTGCAGGATGAACGCTGAAGCCAAGGCATGAAGACTTGATGAAGCTGGACAACGTTACAACTTTGGAAAAGAAGAAACGACAGTGAAGATTTGTCTAAGGCATTAAGAACGTGGTGCAAAAGGGGGCTAAATACGCCCAAGGCAATGAGCTGAAGAAATGTGGAAGTTACAAGGAAGAAGTGCGTCCAGGAGTCAAAGCAACAGGAGGGTTGAACGACACATCCTTTCAAATTTTATTATCTGCGAAGACGATCTTAGAGGCTCTTTTGCTCTCCTCCTAATGCAACAGAATTGGCAGAGAAGAACAGTGGGAACGCGTTTCTGGACGAGAATCTTCTAGAAGAAGATAGTGGGCATTAATTGCAGATAATGGTTTCTGCAAAGGAGTGGAGAATATTCTGTTCATTTATTACTCCACTCCTCTCTGTGGCGGTTTTTAGGGCAAAAACCCTAATTAAGGCATGCGTGGCTCGATCTGGGCCCTCTATTGTAATTCAATCTAAGCCGTTCGTTGGACTGGGCCAACTATAAAAGGGGCATCCCCCCTCATTTGTAATCTATTAGATTGGAAGTAGATGTTAGATCAGAGAGTAGAGAAAATAGAAGTTAGAATAGTTAGAGTTAGCTTAGAAGATAGCTTAGTTTGAAAAGGAAGGAAAACTTTCCATTTGAAAGTTTTGTAAATGGTTGTTTTAACACTTTTCATAATACAAAAGTTTATCATTGCATGGTGGTTCTATCTGTTATTGTGAATAGCTAGCAAGGCCTTTTCGTCTTTCCAATTCAGATTGATAGAATAGAGTAGACTTTATTTTATGCAAGTAGTTGTTAATTGTGGAGTGTGGCGTTTTGGTTTGAGCATATCTTCTTTCATCCATATCACTAGCGGGCTTGCTGATGGTAAGTTCACCTTGCGTGGTCAACTGGAATATCAGTACCCAACTTTGGTTGTGATTCGTGTGTTCACTTGCATCGTTGTGACGGAGTGCACATGTTGAATCACAATTTGAACATCTTGCTCATCCTTTGAAGATTGCACCAACTTTGTCAGAGTTGTCCGAAGGGAGACGAATCAAAGTCTGGTTTGAAGATTGTTTAAGTCAATCCTCGTCCTCCACCCTTTAGGAGTAGATGGTAGCATCTCTAATCCTTATATCCTTTTACATTCAGCATTATCTGGTTAGTTTAAGAACCCAAGCTTCAGTGACAGATCTCCCGAAATTTGAAAATCCTTTCTTCAAAGTTGAGCGATTACGTAAGTCCCCTTGGAATACCCAGCATATTCACATCAACCAACTGAGCCTATTCGCAATAAAAGGAACCTTGGAGTTGAACGCATGAATTTTCACGCAATCTTAGCATGCAGAATACTTTGATCAAGAGGGAATAGAGTGACCGTTGGACATTTTATTCTGTGTTGGTGTTGTCATAAAAAACACGTCAACACTTGGCTTTTAGGAAGCTCGAGGATGAAAACCCTTGGGGTTTCAGGGTGGGGATTGGATGAAAACCCAATTCATCTATTGGGTGGATTCATTTCAGAGTTCACAAATGGGCTTCATTGTGTGCAATTTGGGAAGTCTGCTACGAAGACAAATTTCAGGTATATTAATCAAATTTTTAGAATAAAGGTATTTCCAGAGGTATTTGATTTAATTTCTTAGAATAATGCTTTGATGCTTGGCACTAGAATATTGATTCTGAGGGTTAATTGTGGACATCATGTTTTTAGTATATTACATGGAGTCGTGGGACTAAAATATATTTGCTGGGCGATTAAGTATTATAATATTTGTGGTTTCTTTCATTATTTTTGGTGTGCTGACAAATAAAGATTCAAACACCTTATGAAGGCATTGAAGGACAAATATAACATATGGAGCTGAGCGTATATGGAGAGTGGGTCGACTAGCTCTATGCCAATATGCTGTTGGATTGGTGATTGAGTTTAAGGTATATCAGCCGCCATTTCTTCTTTTGGGTGGGTGAGTTTATGAACATGGAAAGGAAGTGAAGGTCGACTTGTGCTGATAAGGTGTTAAATTTACTAAATAAATTCTGGAAATAGCACCTGTAAGAGAATAGGCACTGCTCATACAAAATTTTAAGGATAATAGCCGATTCTTGCCTACGCATCTCTTGTAAGGATCACAACCTATGTTAGTTGGATGGTGATAACGTGGTAACTCTTTGGGACTCACAGAAGGATAAAAACTTGAGCGCCACTTACCCTTTGTGCTTCTAATGCGGCAAAGACAATGCCAAGGCTAAGTGAGATATGATTGGTGAGGCATATCAGACAATTGTTGCCTTAATATCAAGGCATCAAATTACTTATTAAGCGTGGAATATCAAGACAAAGGAAGCGATGAATGCCAAGGAGAATTTCTAAGCTGCAAACTAGTTGGAGGTAGCTATCTGTTTAGTGGGACGATTTATGAGGTCAACTAGCAATATATATTAAATGATTTCTGAATTTTAAATTTAAATCATGTAATTTCCTATACTATATAAATAGTAGTTGGGGAGAAGGGAATCTTCTACGATCATAGTGATTTTAATGTCTTGGTTGATATTGCTGTTCACATTGTATATTCTTGGGGAATCATTTCTGTGAAAATTATTTACAATCCCTTCCAATCGAATGGAGACTCCTTGAGAATTGTTTGATGAAATGTTGGCTCAGTCAAATTGAGAAAACTTGCAAAGTATTGGTGTTATTTGGTAAGGAATCCTACACCAAGTCTTGTGAGTAATCGCAAAGATTTTAAATATTGATTGGAGGTTAGCTATTCACGTGATTGACTTCCGATTGCTTTTCAAATGAGAAACACTAGACTTATCTATGCGCTCATTTTTGAGCAAGTTGTTGAAGAAATTGCAACTATCATCTTTGTAAATATTTAATGAATTTTTTGAGGCGAGTGTTGAAGAAGACTTGGAAAAGTGAGATGAGAAGGCCATGGCTTCCTCGTTTTTTTGAGATTGAATCTTAGTGAAGAATAATTGGTATGTACAAGGAGAGAGCATTGTTTTGAAATATGATGGGGGAGGTTATGGAGAAATGGAAATTTCATGCCAAGCATGTAACAAGAGACACTTGTATAAAGCTTTGTGTAGCTAGCTTGATCCCGTCTTGATTGTCGATCCTTGAGAGTATCCATTGTTAACACATTATGATACGCAAGAATATCTATTGTCAATACATGAGCATGGTCTAGACTTTGGACCGTTGTAATGAAATAAATTGTAGGAACAAATTTTATGTAGTAGATGGATTTATTTTCACAATCAATTACAATCAACAAATTTAAATTTGATGTTCATACATTGTCTATAGTTGTTTCAGGACAATTAGTGGATTGAGTTGTGTACCATCTTGCATGAAAGTCATTTTTAGATTGTAAATCTTTTAATTTGCTTGTGTAGAGTTGAAAATTGCATGCTTCACATTTTTCACTCTATGTTCTTGCACTCATTTCGGTGTTAAAGTTGTTAGAAACCCATTCCTTGTTTCTGTTGCTTTGTCCTCAATGACTCTAGGGTGCCCATGCTAGTGGGCATGATCACTAGTGCATTCTATGCTAGTTTCCAGTTAAAATTTGTATGCAGATTCCCTCCAAAGCTCTAGATGCTTGTCCTAGGAAGTTTTCTAATGGCCTATCACTCCCTCTTGCTTCCTCATTCGTCCTCTTGGATCTCTAACCTTTATCTCACTCTCTCTTGCACATAATAAGTTTTCCTCTCAAGCTCCATGCTAAGTTTTCTGAGCTTTCTCTCCTCAAACCTATATTGTTGAATATCAGAGATCCATTATCAGTTCCCTTGTCACACCAAGTGATCATCGCCCTTCCATTCCCTCCATGGCACCACGCACATCACGCTAGTGGTAGCAAGCCCCCTCTGGTTTTGTAGTTGTAGCTCTTGTACACTCCACAGTTACTTTCACACATAGGAAGCACACACTCGAATCTTGGCAATATAATTGAGGCTCAAACAAGCCATTCTAGGGAAGGGATGAGGCAGTTTCACAAACAGAACTCAACATTTTTTGCCCCACCAGATTTTGGCAGGTAACATGCAGCACAAACGAACCATTTCCAAAATTAATATGGAGAACAGAGAACAGAAAATTTAGGTGATAAACTCTAGAAAGTTGTAGAGGCTTGGGATCAAATGACACTAGTGCCTATAATAGGTCACTACTGTGCCCCAGAGGATACTAGCATCCTTGACAGATCATTTTTCTGCTCCAGAAAGTTTCTTAGACACTTCCTCCAGCCATCTGCTTTAATCGAACAATGAAACAGATAAGATCTCTTGTCTCTTTTTCACTTTTATAATTTAATTTACAATAGCATTTTGATTTCAAGTTCTAATTTATTATACTTTTCATAGATCAGATTTGCTTGCTATTTTACTGTATTATTGTTATTAAAAGGGTAAATCAGGTAGTTTAAGTCCACTTAACACATCTTGTAGTTAAAGTAAACAAATTTAGACTTAGTGCTGTTTATTTTTATCTACAGCTTGTAATGGTTGTAATCTAGGGAAGCAATGTGAGCACTCTTTTTGAATTTTGCTTTTAATATTAGGTTTTCAATCATACTGTAGAATATATTTTCTATTTTTAAACAGTTAATTTTTTTGATCACCGGGGTAAGGATTGTTCTGAAAAGTAACCTTTAATATTTGTAGACTTTTTTGAAACTTTGAGGCAAACTTTATTAATAGTTGATTTTAATATTGATAAATTTTGAAATTCTCTTTAGGTGAGTGAGATATTAGATTCAGAGCTCCTTGGTGAGGGCCTTATACCGACGCTTCAACATGCACATGATCATTTGTTGACCCCAAATGTAGAGACAATTCCATACAAAGCAACTATTTATGGACAGGTATTTCCATTTCCTTGTGTGTTTGCCTTATTTTTATTAGTTTTTCCTTCATTTTTTTTCTTTAAATATTTTTCTGCAAATTGTATCTTCATGAGTGTATTATAGACCTGATTAAGAATAATTGTTTATCAAGGATTGCTGTGAAGAGGCGTGACCTCTCACATCATAGGGACATGACCTATTGTATGCATTCTTTGACAATTTCAAAATCAAATTAATAATAGCAATAAAAAATAACAATTTACGTGGAAACCCTTATAGAAGAAAACCATGGCAAAATATTGCTTATATTAAAATCTCTTACATCTTTGTAGGCACCAACCTACAGGAGACACCAATCCCCACAATTCGTAGGCACCATCTCACCGAAGACGCCAATCCCCACAATTTGTAGGCACCATCTCACCGGAGACGCCAATCCCCACAATTCGTAGGCACCAACCTACTAGAGGCACCAATCCCCACTGCTAAACACCAACTTAGTGAGAGACACCGATCTCTCCTTTAAAAGCACAAATTTCAACAACAAAGATCCACCTTCTGAATTTTGCTTCTTCAACAGATGATGGATATTATGATCTCCTTGATTTATTTACTCCTATTTTATATCTGCGTATATTTTCTTTCTCAAATTTATTATGAACTTCTCTTCTCAAATCTTTCTCCCACAAATCTGATCTAATCTCTTTCAGGTCTGCATATACCTCCCTCAAATTTCCCTTTGATAATCTCCCTTCTTATTCTCTTCCTCAATTATATCTTCACATATTCTTCATAAAGATCTGCACATATTCTTTATATATATTTGCATTAATCTCTCTTCTACATCTGCATTAACTCCTCTTTTAATATGCAGATCTGTATCCTTCTTTTTCTTATTCAACTGCACACTTGCTTCCTTATTATATCTCACACATCTACTGTTGCTTGTATATTTTATCTTTTATTCCATACAATTTTCATATCTCAGAATGCAATCATTATTTATATCTTCTTACCTGAATGAAGAGTTGTATCTTTTTCAAATGGTGATATCCCTTTGAATGGACACGTCTCTTTCCTTATTCCATCGCTCATTTTGAAAACTTTAATTGCTACCTTTAAATATCTTTTAATTGCTGCTTTATATTCTAATTGCTGTCTTTTGTTATAAAATCACTACCTCTTATTATAATTTCTGTTACTAATAAAATGTAATCACAACCATCTTAAATTCTTTTGTTTGCACCTCCTAATCACTCCATTTATTTATATGGGCGATCTCATTGATTTATATATGGTTGGCCCAACACAAATAATAATTTTAAATTTATTCATCAATAATATAAGCGCCAATAATCTCTAGGTTGGCCAGCATCATATTGAATGTTCTTTATTTTAGTTTCTGCCTTTTCTATGGAATATAATTTCTTCCTTGAAATGATATATTCATTGTTGCTTAATCAATCTTAATTCCTTCTATTCATAGATTCTTAGTCGCTGCCTTAGTATATATTTGCTGTTTCATTGTCAGGCCTGAGCGATTATCTTGATTCCCTGTGCAGCCTTTTATCCATCATGCCAATACTTGTCTTAAACTTGTCTTTGTCTTTGTCTTAAATGATTGTGAAGTTGTCTTTGTTTTAACCAGCATAAATGCTAATACTTGGTTAATATACGTATATCGATTAGTGGCCTTTGGCCTTTGTTCTTCATGTGATGTTCTTTATCCTTTGAAATCAGTGACAATCAATTCTTTCCTTTGACATCAATGACAACTACCTTGCCAATTGTTTGTTGCTATATTTGATAAATTAAATACATGAATTATTAACAGAGATGACAATACATGCGTAAAATATATCTTTATTTGCTCATGAAATTATTAGAGAAGAAGACCAAAGATGGTCAGCCAAGGATCAAAGTTGATCCGACTAGATCATACTACTCTCCTTGATGATACATAATGTATTTAAAGGACTCGACGGTTGCCAAGGAGGACACAACCGTCAACCAACCGATGCTTATAACTACCCACAACCAATTAATACAAACAATTAATTCATAGTCAGTTAACCGATATTATCAAAGCATAATAATATACATTGTACACCGACTACATCATCCCCCCTAAAAGAAAAAGTCATCTTCCAGGTGACAAATAAATATCAAGTAACATCAAGGAAGACGTGCCAAATTGATAACAATATTGTGGATAAGGACCGGTAACCCAACAAGGAAGTGTATTTTGCAAACTTGGACTAGGAGTGTACTTGGCAATTCATATGAGTACGGTGGGGGTTTGGGGGCAATGCCCCTAGTGGGGTCAAGGGGCATCGTCCCCAGCAATGTTGAGGGGCAGCCCAATTTAAGACCTTCAAAACCACAAAGAACTCCATGACACCTTGATTTCATGAGTTTTTAAGAGGCCAAAAACAATGCTGATAGAGCCAAAGAATAGAGACTTTTCATTGTTTAACTGATGTATGATGTCCACCTTCCCTGTACACCTTATGTTTTGTGGTCTCTACCTCAGCCATATGTTGGAAGTGTTCTGAATTTTCCCATATTGGTCACAACGCTATACAATATTACAAGTTCTATCCCAATGTTGCTGTACGACAATCCCTTCCTGTACGACTTGTTGTACTCGTACGGTGCTCCCTTTGATTGGCCGTGTATGGCTCGTACGTTGTACAATTTTTAGTGGTATGTTGGTTGTGCGTTGTACAGCCTGCGTGGTATCCTTTCTTTGTACGAGCTCCTCTGCACTTCCCAGATTTTATCGTACGTTGTTTTGGTGTGTCCTCCATACAAATTCTTCTGTTTGCAATTCAATAGTCCGTTTGAGTGGGTCAATCTCTCCTTTTGGTCGCTGTACAATCTGCAATGGTTTTGCTGTACATTGTACGAGATTTATTCCTTGTCCCTGCCATGCAATTTGATGCCATACTGTGTATAGACTATAGATTCCTTTGCAACCCTTTTCACTAACGTTGTACGAGATGCTTCCTTATACTTCTTTGACTGTGCTATACGATGTGTAGAACTCTCCTAGTTGTACGATTCTCTTGTCCGTGCGATCACCTTCAGGTTCTGTTGCTATTGTACAAGGATGGTCCCTTGTTGCCATACAATCCCTCACCGTACTCTATAATTTCCTCTCGGAATTATGCTGTACGATAATGATGGCCACTTCAGTCTTTGCCATACGACCACTTGAGATCATTGCCATACAATTTTTTTTGGAAATCGCCATACATTGGTGTTGTTTCCTCGTGCCCATACATCCTTCCTCTCCTCTTGCCGTACGTCCTTCCTCTGTGAATCTTGTGGTTTGTTCTTCATATGTCGTACAATGTACGGATCTTCCCTTCGTCGTATGGTTTGTGTTCGTACATTATGGTCAAACCTTTTAATATAATCAAATTTTATAGTTGGACTTTTAAATGTACTCGAGGCGTACTATTAGTAATTTTGCGTTCTTCTGCAGATACCTTCATTGCAACTTTTGTCTTTTGCCAACCATGGATTGCATCCCGCACACATAAACTGTCCAAATTTTCAATATCATTTTTCTTTGGTTGCTCTTCACTGAGAGTTGTAGCTTCGTGAAAATTACTAGTCGACGAAAATACCTCATAGTCCTCCATTTGTTAGGATTCAGGCACATTGGAGCAATAAATATTAACAATTATATGCAGATGAAATAACCTAGAAATAACAATGAAGAATAACACAAAAGAGATCAACACAAAATTTAACGTGGTTCACCCAATATGGGCTACATCCACAAAAACTCAGCCATCCAATGATTTTATTATCCAGTGCAAAAAAGATTACAATCTCGCAAACAACATACCGCAACATACATCTCATCCGCTTATAACAAGCTTTTTGGAAGCTTCTAGAATTAGGGTTTTACAAAGTCATCTTTTTTTTTTCATTTGATGTGTTAACTGGAAAAGCTTGACGTGTTAGCAAGAAAACCTTGATATGTTAACGGATTTTTTTTTTTTTTTGGGAGCTACGCCCCTGAACCCCTGCTATTGGGGGTTGCCGCCCTCGAAGCCCTGCTCGGGGCCCAACCTTGCTCGAAACCCCAACAAGGACACGTTACGAGTGTGCAGTATTTGCATGCTTAGTCGCCACATACCAACGCTATTTGCCAGTGAAATAGGCCACACAGAGAATTTGTTTCATCATTCAAACATGATTGTAACTCCAATATTCCTTCATTGTTTGGTTCCATCGGACTTTGACTCTTCGTCCATTCTTCTCAGGAGTTTGAATTTGACGAATCCAAGGAGGGTGCTTCCTCACTAACTGCTTGGTTTTTCAAATCAATTATATACTTCCGACCCTTATTCTCAATGGAGATTGTATTCTTTTTCCAATTGTGATTGGCTTTGGCTGCCACCAGCCAACCCCGACCTAACAGTGCATCGTATGCTTTCTTCCTTAATGAAATGACCACAAAGTTCAACAAAAATGTTTGAGTTCCAATAATTACCTTTTGTCCCATTAAAACTCCCTTAATATCTTGTTGATCTGCACCCACTAGTTGAAAAGTTGGCGGCCAAATGGTTGGCTTGCCGAGACTTCTCCAAGTGTCTTCTGGAAGCACATTCACAACCGACCCACCATCAATAATTGTATTGGTGTGATTCCTTCCAAGGATCTCCATATTCACCACCGCTAGTTTCTTTGTCGTGTTAATTGTCAGTAACATTGGATCAATCACTTGGTCACTTGAGATTGGAGGTTCGATTATTGGTTCTTCTTTCTCACCAGATTTTAATTGGGATGTAGTATGCACCGTCTCATTCTCCCTTGATACAATAACATTTTGAAGTTTAGGAATACTCTGTAATAAATCCACTACTTTAACTAGTACAGTAACTTGGAGTACTTGTCGTGCAATGTTTTTCTCGGATTGTAATTGGTTTGTTACCATACTTGCATTTGCATTTGAGTGGTGTTGTTCATTGTCCATAACATTCTCAACTTTGGCCCTTGCTTCATGAAGCCTTTTGTTTTCTGTACATGGGTCCAGATACACAACCTTCTTTGCTTGGGCACGAGTAATGGCTAATACTTCATTATGTCTTACATCAATCATATTGACACTAGCCCTTTGCTTCAGACATCCGGTGTCTTCGTGGTTTCCAGGCCCACACCATTTGCACAGTAATTGCACTTTATCTTGCTTCTTTTGGCAGTCTATCGCAAAGTGTCCCCTTTGCTATATTCTTGACATTGTATGATAGGGCATCCTTTGGGGTCATATTGTATTTGGCTTCGTCCTCCTCTTTGATTTTGATAACCACCTGCAGATGCTTTATGTGACATTGATGGACTGGACTCCTCTCCCCACGTACAGAGTACTTATGTACTCTTGGTCTTCAAATTGCATGGGCACTCCTTTATTGAATGACCCATAACTTGGCAAATCTCACAAAACATCTTTTTAGGACAATTACCTCTTGTGCACCCCTCAATTTTGCAATTAGTACACCATAGTTCGCTAGTTTCCTTGTCGGTTTCCTTCTCTGCCTTCAATTCTTTCATCATTCGGAGCATGTCCCTCTGGAGTGCTTGTACTGTTCCTGATTCGTCACTATTGTCATCCGAACTTCCATCTTCCTCTATTTTTATTTTATTGTGTGAGGACATTTTATCTTCATTTTCTATGTCCATTGCTTGATTGTAGGCTTTGACGTACAATGACGGAGGCACTACTTTCATTTTCTTCCTCAGCAAAGGAATTAATCCTTCAATGTACCATCTTTTCTTTAGTCCATGGACTTGTTGGATTTCTAATTTTACTAGTAACTCCTTCAGCCTACGATTATAGGCTCGTACGTTTTCATGTTTTCCTTTCTTCGTGTTGTATATCTCTGCTACGATTTCGTTGTCGTCTCTCAAAAGTTTGAATTCTTCATGGAATGCTCTTTTTAATGTATCCCATGTGACTTTGTGCGCTACATCTAATTCTGTATGCCAATTAATCGCTATGCCTTCGAGAGTCGTTGGAAATGCTCTCAGCCAATATGCTTTGTCATCTTGACCATTTGCTACCCAAATTGTCTTGCAAGTTTTACAATGTCATATAGGGTCCTCCAACCCATTTCCAGTGAACTTTGGGAGTTTTTGTCACTCCAGATTTAGACTTGTTGGAGGAGTCACCATCTTACCTCTCCAATGCACCTTCTGTGATGATAACCTATTTGGAGAGTTTTGATTCGTATGTTTTGGTGCGTTCCTTGCACTCTTGAACACACTGCAATCCTCTACTTATCACTCTTCAACGTTTGTCACCCTCGGGCTGCCTTCGAGGTCCTTCCGCTGCTCCCTTTGTCTTGGTGTTTTTGGCTCCAATCTTCCGATATCTGATTCTTTTGTCAATGTCTAGTGTTCAATTTGGTGTATGGTCTTTGTTAGACCATTGATAGGTTCTCCCTCACCTTCCCCTTCGACCGACTTTAATGGTACGCATGGTTCTCCGTCAACAAGGTTGGTATTTTCTTCTTCGCCTGACGGTAAACCTTCTTTGGCACTCGGCGATGCTTCTTCTTCTGTCGATGATGGTCTGTATGGTTCTTTGGCAATGTTCTCTTCTTCACTTTCCTCTTCCTCCGACGTTGATGGTATGGACTGTTCTCTGTTTTGGTCGGTGAGATCGGTGTATGTTTCGTTGGTAAGTGGTAGATGTTGGACTATCTTTACCCACTCTCCCTTCAAATGTTCTCTTGTCCTGATGGTTCTCTTTCTCTCCCGATTACAAATTTTGCTTATGCTTTGGCTTCTACTCTCAATTGGACTTGGGCTTTCCCTCATAAACCCTTCATCTTCTTCAACTTGACCCCTCAGTTGTCTCCGTCGTTCTCTTTGTTAGATGATCCTTAAAGATTGCCTGCTCTCTTGATCTTGACCATGTTGTGGTCTCTTCTTGCCTTTATTGGAGTCTAAGGGCATGAATCTCTCAAATCTGACCCAATTTCTTTAAGTCAACGGTACCAAATGTTTGTTGCTATATCTAATAAATTAAATACATGAATTATTAACAGAGATGACAATGCATGCATAAAATATATCTTTATTCGCTGATGAAATTATTAAAGAAGAAGACCAAGGATGGTCAGCCAAGGATCAAAGTCGATCCGACTAGATCATACTACTCTCCTTGACGATATGTAATGTATTTAAAGGACCTGACGGTTGCCAAGAAGGACACAACCGTCAATCAATCGATGCTTATAACTACCCACAATTGACAACCGATTAATACAAACAATTAATTCATAGTCGGCTAACCAATATTATTGAAGCATAATAATAGACATTGTACACCGACTACACCAATTGTCCATATGCCTTTGACAATTACTTCATTCATTTGCTTTGACATCAATGACAATATTCTAACCGTCCCACCTTTTCTTTTTTTCATCTTCACCTTCCATACTTTTCATCGACCACTTTTCCAACTCCATTCTTCCTCACTCCATTTCCACAAATTGTCCACTGGGCTGCACTACTCTTTATTTTCCACACCCCTTTCCAACCTTTTTATGCTCACATTCTCATGTGCCACTCTTTCAGCCAGCACTTTTCTTATTTCGCTGCACATTTGCACTCATTCTTCTCACATTTCCCATTCAAAAACCATTCCACTACCATTCCTCCCTTGCTGTACTTTCCTTCATAACTATTTCTCCCTCCAATTCTCTTTGTGTACACTTGTACATTTATTCTCTTCTCTTCCGTCTCCTATTGCATGCCTCATTCATTGCCGTACAGGGCATGACAAGTGAGAAGTCGTGCCATTTGAACACAGAAAATTAAAAGTGAATTCAGGTTTAATAAGATCTTTGATAAAGTTTATAGGAGTTTGGGAAATAATAAGTTTTCGGACAAATTATGCTTTGGAAGTCAATTTAAAAAAATTAACAAGGATAAGAGAATAAAAAGAAAAATATAACTAAAATTTAAGTTATAAACTTTAGGAATAAGGATTGAATTGAACAAGTCATTATAGTTTTGATGGGTATTACACTTATGCCCCTAGATAGCTAAATAATAATGTGAAGAGCTCAACTGGCTCCAACTCAAACCCTGTAGTTTTTTGCTTATCTTTTTATGTTTTGATTGATTTTAAGAAGAATTCTAGACAGAAGTAGAAGGGGCATCCAACATATAAATGTACATAAAACTGAAATTTAAGCTAGATCTGAGAAATTACATATGTATTAAGTGTTAAACAGCTACTACAGATAGATCATGAACAATAGACATACCTGAAACCCTCCAGATTATTTAAATAAAGAAATTTTGCACTTGCTAGGCAAGAATGGCTGAAATTGGTAAAATAGCACGCCTGGAGCTTGGATCTACTTTCTCCAATGCAGAATCTGTAGAAAATGTGCTGAGAGGTGCAGGTGCCCAAGAAGGAACAAAGAGATGGCCAAAAAGAGAGGCATTTCAACCTCTTGAAGAAACACACCACCCAAAGAGAGGTACGGCCAGCAAGGTGAATGTAGATTCTTTATTGAAAGCAACAAAAGGTAAAGATGGCGTCCCAGATCTGTAAGCCCTCTTCTTATTAACTTGTAAACTTTTGAATAGAATAGCTCTGTAAGCACATATGAACTCCTGAATTGAAGCTCCCATAGTTGCAATCATTCAACTGGTATTCCACGGTCTTGCAATCACACATCAAAGAAGAATTTTTGCTCTCCAATGAAGAAGTTTCCTGGAACCCTTGTCCTCAGACAAAAAGCACAGAGAAGAAAAATATCAAGCAATGTCAAATGATCAAAAGTGAGTTTGAATTGCCTTTCCTTCCTTATATCTCCAAAAAAAGGCTCGCACTTCAAAAAGCCACGCACTTTTGCTTTTAAAATACATAAAAAATGTATTTAATTTCCTTTTAATAGTTTTTATCCCACTTTATGAAGTGAGTGCACCTTTAATTTGACAAGTGATTTATTTTATCACTTTATAATCCTTAAGTCACCATTTAAATATGTTTAAGTGGCTTTTAACTTTTATATAGTCAATTTGACTTTATAATTTACTATTAAGTTAAATAATTAACTTAACCACCAAAATATTCATAACTCCCTCCAAACTCAGTATTTTTCCGTGTTGTTAGGAGCTGGCAAACACTGTGCTACAGATGCCTGCACTGAATCCACAACTGGAATGAAGGAGAGGGAATGACAATACCCACCAAAAACGGCCACTGACCCCCTAACTAGATCCTGTCAGCCTACGAGGGTCCAAGAAATAGGCTAACTCAACTGCTCCTGAAAACTGACTAGAGTGGGGACATTACAAATAATAAATAGCTAAAAAAGTAATAAAACAACTACAGGCTGAATTGAGCCAAGTCAAATAAGCCTATATCAACTTTTTCAAGAAACTAAAACGGAGAGCTTTGGGAGAATGTTATATTAAATGAAGGCTATATTTTCAACTAGGATATCACCTTTTGAAGATAATGGACATGAATGGTTGGATATCAAACACAATTTGTAAAGACCACTCCCAAATATCACCCAATTTTTGCACTTCCCAAACAAGTATTTATGTCATACAGTTTGCATTAAGTGAACATGGGAGTTTTCAGTTTGCAAATATCAACAATGTTCAAACCATTAACAAAAAACTTAGCACCGCACACTGCTGAGATGAAGACTGTTAGGAAGTTCAGATTTATTGCATTGCTGTTTACTCTATCAGAATGGAAAGAACACTTCATAACATACCCTTATAATTAAAGAACAAGTCACTCAGTAATCAAGGGTAAACACCTCCAACTTGGAATCAATGGAGAGTATAAAGGTCTGATGAATATGGCTCACCGCTGCTACAGTCTTAATGGTCAAATAAGCTGTTAA
Organism: Sequoiadendron giganteum; assembly: GCA_007115665.2. Classification (NCBI taxonomy): domain Eukaryota; kingdom Viridiplantae; phylum Streptophyta; class Pinopsida; order Cupressales; family Cupressaceae; genus Sequoiadendron; species Sequoiadendron giganteum. Next base: position 421,188,964 of record CM021110.1, on the reverse strand, counting down.
CTGGGTCTGATAAAAGACTGTCACAGTCACTAACAGCTGGAAATAACTCTGTTACAATCATTCATGATACTCAGGAACTCTTCCAGATGTTACCCATCCATTCAGAAAACTTCCAACTCCTATTCGTTGAGAATGGATACAAATGAGCAGTTACAGATCTAAACACCTTTGTAAATCCATCACATGTGAAACTGGGTGCTGTAATGATAGGCGGCTAGCAAAGAATCCACCCAGCAGACCAAAAAGGTCTGAAAATCAACTCCAGATTGCAAATAGGGATTTCTAGCCCCTGGTCATCTTGTTTGCAGCCTCTAAACTCCTCCAGTCTGCAGCGCTTCCTTCCTGAATACACACACCACTCTTGAAGTGGTGCGGCAGGTAAATGAGACTGCTGCCTTAAACAAATTTCAATCGACCCCAATACAGAAGTCTTCAATATCTGATAATGAGCACCCGCAATGATAAAGCATCCAATTTAATACGCAAAACGGATTTAAGGTTCCTTTGAGCATTTTTATCACGTACGGCCTGGTATGGTTTCAAGGGTATGACCACACCAAAAAACTAAATGCTGATTGAAAAGTTTATTTTCAATTCCCCATGTTGATCGCACAACTAAGGGAAACATATATAAAAAATACTCAAATTCATAAAGTGCCTCCTCCAAGCTATGCGAACACAATTAGGAAATACGACTTGGTGTTCCTGATATGGCCAGTCAACCTTGTACGGACCCACCAATTGTATGACACTCATATCTTTATAAATTCTTAAAATTTATTTGAGGATTGCACTTGACCGAAGGTGCCACCTTAAATCATGTGATTCCTTTTGAAAATTTGTTATTCAATGTTACTAAAAACTCTATGGCCTCTTTGAATAAACGGGTACGACTTGTTTAATAAGAATCGATAGCTCACCGTAATATTAACCAAGCAGTTCTGAAAAAAGACAATAAAAAATAACCTCTGGAAATTCCATTTGAGTACCAGCACAACCACAATAAATGACTATCAGCAACCATCCAAGACGCATCTCTTAGTTTCAGAGGTGATATTCTCCATGAAGACGATCGTCTTCACAAAGTTCTGTACAAACTTGCAACAACACTTATCCAGAAAAAAAATCATGCCTAAACAAAAATGAGCTTCCAAAAAGCTTCTCTCCTTTGGAACGTTAACTCCCAACTAACTTCATGAAATTCACTTTTAATATTTATCTGTTAATTGAAAAAATGTCACTTTTAATTCTCAACCTTAAAATATTAATTTCTCTTTTTTTTTGAAAAACCCCTTATGACTCCCTTTTTAAGAATATTTTAATTTATGCTAAGTTAAATGTTAAATTGACTTAAACCATTCGTGTTTAAAATATTATATTGCCAACTATATTTTGAGAAGGGACATTATAATCCTCCCTCCCCAAAATGCAATTTCAAGTCTGGATGCTGCAAGATTTGCTCATTCTCCTAGGTAGCATTGTCAACCGGAATTTTTTTCCGAGTTCACAAGGCACGCTCTAATAATCCTTCTCCTAAGAGTACACTCGTTGATGTCAATAATAGTCTTAGGAATGAGAATGAGTTTCCCTTCTCCGTCCAATGTTGGTAAATTAGAAGAGGGAATTGCGTTATGACCCAATGCCTTTTTGAGGCGAGATAAATGAAAAACATTGCGAACTCTAGAATTTGCCGGTAACTCCAACTCATAAGCCACTTCTCCAATCCTCTTGGAGACTCGCAAAGGATTGTAAAACCATGGCTTAAGTTTTTTCGACTCGCTCTTCTTGAGTGTGGACTGCTTGCAAGGCTACAACCTTAAGTATACTATGTCACCAACCTCAAAACTATGCTTTGAATGGTGCTGGTCAGCATATAACTTATATTGACTTTGTGCCTGATTTAAGTTTTCCTTCAGAGATTTCATTATGTCCCGACTTTCTTGTAACAAATCTCTGGCCTTTGGTACTTTGATGTCTCCAAATAGTAAATCAATGAAGCTTGGAGCTTCGTAACTATACAACGCCATGAATGGTGACATCCTGATGGACATGTGGTAAGTAAAATTGTAACAATACTCTCCTAGGTGTAACCATCTCACCCATGCTTTCTATTGCCTTGAAATATAGTTCCCGAGGTACCCTTCCACCCATTTGTTTACTATCTTCGATTGCCCATTTGTTTGTGGGTGATAACTGGTACTAGGAATGAGCTCAGTCCCACTCAATTTGAAGAGTTCTTGCCAAAAACACTCAAGAACTTGCTGTCCTTGTCACTAACATTGCTCTTAGGCATCCCATGAAGTCTGAAAATTTCCCTGAAAAACATATCAGTCACATGTACTGCTATATATGTTGCTGAAATAGCAAGGAAATGGGGAAAGTTTGTTAATCTATCAACAACCACATAAACACAATGTAATGTTCTCCTTTTGGCAGTAATCCTGTCAGTGGCTCATCAACCTATTCCGGAATCCTGTAGGCTCGTTGAGGTGACTCAAAGGGTTCCAGTTTTGGAGGTTTTGTGGTCGTTCATCAATATTTACGATTTATAGTAAATACTATTTTTGGCAGTTAGCAGTTATGAGCTTTCAATCCATCATGCCATCTGGAGCAGTTATTTAGAACTAAGCCTTGGCCTTTTGAAAATATTATTTCATGCATTTCTTCATTAAAAAGGCAAATTGTTCTAATTTGCAGTTGACCTCTTAGCATAAGGTATTAACTTCAAGTTGTGTTAAAAGAGGGACTTTAAGGGTGGCGCCTCATGAAGGAATTAAAAAAGGTTTTTTATTAATTATTTTTTGTCTCAAGTGGGACGCATTTTAGTGAAGGATTATTTCTTTTTTTGAAAAAGAATATGTGATGGCTTTTGGTGTACCATCTCTGGGATTTGAACAGTCTTCTCTCTTCCTTTTAAAATAAGGCTTGGCTCCAGCATTTGGTTATCTCATATTTTGCTAAACTTATACTGTTGAAATGATTTATCATTTTATACTTCGAGGAATGCTGACCTCCTAGTTCTTATCTCAATTTCGTGTTTGCAAGATAACACCTAATTGAATTGTTGCTGCTTCTCATTCAGACTAGCAGATAGAGCTTCATGGTGAAATTTTGGAGTTTTTACCAATTTTTGTAGTTGCTGTTTGCACACAGCTGAAAGTCGAATTCACTCACAGCTGCTTGTACAAATTTTGTTTTGTTTTGGGTATTTGGTCCATTTGTTTCTAAGGTCTGGGCGACCATTCTTACCAATTTCCAGAATTTAATTTGGAGTGTGGAATTTTAAAGAGCAAAATCGACCCTCAAAGAGGGCCGTACCTTTATGTTTGCATTGGGATGCGTGTCATTAAATACTACTGGTGTTTCAAGGTTGTTACTTCATCTCAGCAGGGGCGCCTAGCTTCCAGTTGATCATAGCCTTTGGTTGCACGCCATTCAGAGGTATTTTGGTTGAGTTATGAATATTTTATGAATTTTTGTAGTTGCTGATTGCCATTTCTAGAATTGCAGATTCCTGAGATAGAGCAATTCATTTGTTGTTTCCATATTCTTTCCTCTTTTCTTATTATATTTTAACTTGGAAACATTGTATAACGTGGTGCTTGAAAATGGTGAAAATCAATGTAAATTGCAACCTTCCTCTTTGTACAAACTATTAACAGTAGTACTGTTTCAGTTTTAGCATTTGCTGCAATAATTAATTAACTTCACATTAAGCACCCCTGGATGGTATACCGCCAGTGTGGATAATCTGATTTGTAATCTCTTTCATGCCCATTTTCAAGTGGAGAATCCCCACTCTTCAATGGATGCCTGCCGCAGCAAAAGAAGTATAATTTCTATAATCTTTTCCCCCCATTGTTTGGTGGTAGCGCGGAAAGTTCTTTGGCTGGTTATCCGCCTTGTTTCATTTCAATTTAGCAGTAGTACTCCACCATATGTTAGCACCTCACCTGTCAAAGGATCTTGAGTGCACATTCTTGGTTTCGAGTTTAATATCTCTCTTTCAGTGTAATATCGTACTCATTGTTTCAGTAGATCCTAGGGATCCTCAGACCATATGCCCACCCCTCCTCCTCAAGTGGTTTTAGGGCGCATTCTTGGTTAGAGTTCTTTCTTGTACATTTTGGGTTATGCTAACCTTAATGGGTGATTGATTCTATTGTAATTGTTACTGAAAATCAAAAAAATTGAGAGAGAATATTTCACACAATACTTACCTTGAACCTTTGGTAGCCCTGTTATAAAATCCATGGAAATACATTCCCATTTCTGATTAGGAATGGGTAGGGGCTGCAACAATACAACTGGATAGGTGTTCTCATTCTTGTTCTGTTGGCATGTAAGACACTCTTTGACATACTTAAGTACTTCATTTTTAAGTCCTTTCTAAGTAAATCTCTCTCGGATTTGCTTATATGTTTTAAAGAACTCTGGGTGTCCAACCATAGGAACATCATGAAAAGCTATGTAATGTCCCCTTCGTAGACAGTCAACAGGAGTTGTGGTTAGTCTATCACCTTGGTCCTTGTAGACTAACGTGGTGGTTAGGGGACCCTTCCAAGGGAGTTTGTGGCTTGTTAGTCATCTATTTGGATTTAATTGGTACTTTCTAGTTTAGTGAATTTCAAGGGTTTCGTAGTGAAGCCTTCCAAAGCGTTATTTGGGCACTTTGTCCACAGTTACTATTTTTAGTAAGTTGTGGGGTGATTTTAAACTTAAAGCTAAGGACCGCGCTATCTGCCAAGATAAAACCAAGGTACGTATTCACCGACGTTCCCAACATAGAAATGCTACCAACTGACCAGGTCGATGATCACCCCACGACTTACTAATGTTGGGAACGTCGGTGAATACGTACCTTGGTTTTATCTTGGCAGATAGCGCGGTCCTTAGCTTTAAGTTTAAATAATGTAAATATTAAAGTTAAAGATAAATTAAAGATTTAACTTTAGCGTTATTTATTTTACTTAAGTGATTTTATGATTAAGGAGTTATAAGGGGTTTATTAATGACATTTTAATACCATAAAGTTGTCTGACCAACTTAAGGGAGTCATAAGGGGATAAAAGTAAAATAAAATAAAATAAAGTGAAAAGCCAATTTGGGCGTGGGAATCGAGGAGTATAAAAGCCTTTTTGTGTGCTTTTTGCCATTCATGTTTGAGAAAAAATAGAGAAGGGTTTGCTGGTTGGATTGAAGTCTTGGCTTTGTGAGGACAAAATCCCTCATGAGGATCTTCAATTGCAGGATTGAAAGACATCCCAAGGTTGAATGTTGATAACTTCATTAAGGGGTTATGCTGGTGATTGATTTTAACAAATCACAACCATTATACGAGTAATTTGCACAGGTTTTTTAAGGAGAAGGATAGTTAATGAGATAGAGGAAAGATTGTAGATTATTTGTGAAAGAGAAAAGACATTTTGGAGACCCCAAGCTGGCCGTACCTATCATAGAGGGTGGCGTGTGACTTTCTAGGCTAAATGCCTAGGGTTTGGGTTTGCTATCACCACCATTGGAGGTGTTTAGGGCTTGGACATTGTTGCACATCAATTTTACAAGGGAGAAGCTAGGGTTTGGTGATTTGTGGGTGATTTTGTATGCTCCAGCTTGCTAGTTTTGTAATATCAGACCTGTAACTTTCCATAACAGCAAATTGGTATGCTTCCATTGTGTTTCAAATTCTAAATAATGATCTGGGTTGTTAGTTTATGGAATTTCTCTTATAAGTTAGTTTAGTTATTTGCTTCCTATGCATCTCTTTCCAAGTGAAAAACAAAAAAGATTAGAAAAAGAAAACATAGAAAAGCAAAACAAAAAAGTAGATTGTGGGTGGGACACGACAATGGTATCAGAGTTGGGTTTTTTGCCAACCTTTGCTAAAAACATTTCATGAGTGGGAAAGATCTGCAATATAACAGAGGGACAACTTAGTGGCATTCCCCACAGGTTCCAAAAGGTGACACCATTTCAGGAATATTGTGTATACACAAAAATTACTCTAGTGATAGTGACGACATCTTTTCAGAAAATATGGCAGAAAAAGGTTAGGGGTGGTCTGGCTCAATTAGTCTAAATGCTAGAGCAGAAAGGAAGTTCGATACCATGATGGATATGATGTCGCAACTATTAGCGGAGATGAGTCAAAATATCACTCCTACACACCGGTGAGACTAGTGGTTCTAGCGGACATCGGGGTCAGCATAATGGAGAAAGTAGGAGAACTATTATAGGTTCAATGCCTAGACCACTGCAACCAACTTTTATGCGTAGGGAGGAGACACATGCTCCCCATGAGTAGATGCATGAGCCACAAATTTCTATGGCCAAGGAGATCAGGTTACACCATGCAGAGTATATTATTCTATCCCCTAACATCAGGGAGATGTTGACTTTAGAGCAATTCATGAACTAGAAGAGGCAAAGAGCAGGTGCAATTGGTAGCACAGAGTACAGGGCACCTCATGGGATGAGAGATTTTCAGTAGGTAGTAAGGTGACTTTGGCACACTTTGACGGTGGTGACAAGTGTACAACACGAGCTTGGGTACAAAAACTTGACAACTACCTTATGGTGAGACCTATGCTTGAGGAAGAGGTGATTAGATTTTCCATTTTGCACTTGGACAGTTTGGCACATGAGTGGTGGTACCATGGCTTAGTCACACTTGAGCACAACTTGATCACCACATACGATGAGTTCACCAATAGAGTCATTGAAATTTTGTCAGGAAGGACCTAGAGATGTATTTCTGAGAGGTAGCACAATTGAAATAGTATGGTCCTTTGGAGTCCTACATTTTAGAGTTTTAGAGGCTATGAGTGATGGTTTCTAGTATCACAGAGAGGAGATTAGTGGTTCTATTCAGTGGGGGACTCATGGAGCCCTTATGTGGTTGGTTTAAAGCATTTGACCCTCCTACCTTACAGGAGGCCTTGAGGAAGGCACGTAGCATGGAGCTTGTTGCTCCAAAGATTAAGTTCCAATCAAAAACATTCCCCTTCAAGAAGGATAACAAGCATCATCATAGAGTTTCAGATTAGCTTAAGATTCCAACACCTAAACTTGACGAAGAGACCCTAAATGACTTGAGAAAAAGGAAGTTGTGTTTCAGATGCAAAGGCCCTTGGGACCCAAACCATAAATGCCCTATGAAGGGTAAGGTGAATCACATGGAGTACTTTTTTGCAGATGAATTAGCATCTGAAAAATCAGATCAGCAATCTGATTTCTTGGGAAGTGAGGCAAAAAATGCATCCGATGAGTCGGAGAAGGGAATCGGAAGAGGCTCCCAATGCCCAACTTTCTAACATGCAAAGAAAGGGGTCTTTCAAGATTAGAGGGGTTTCAGGTGGACAAGGAGTGATCACATTGCTAGACACAGGTGCTACGCACAACTTCATTGATGAGGGGTTTGTAGGCAAGAGAGGACTCAAGAAAGAGGAGTTCAAGGGGTTTAGTGTGAGAGTTGCAGATGGCTTCGTTCTCACTTGTAAGAGAAGGATTCCCAACTTAACCATTCAGTTGAATGATTATGAGTTTCAGGTTGATTACCATTTGGCTAGTGTGGGAGAGATGGATGTAGTCTTGGGCATGAAGTGGCTTCATGCAATCTTTGAGTTTTACCTCAACCTGTGAACCATGGAGATGAAGTTTGAGGTAAACAGGAGGAACCATGTGCTTAGAGGGATGTTAGATGGTGGTTTGCGTGTGGTATCAATTAGGAGGATGGAGTGGTTGATTAGGCATGATCAAGTAGAGTGGGCAGTAGAGTGTTTGGCTATGCCCACCATTACAGAGCAACAAAAATAGAGTTATCATCCCGATATATAGGCTTTGATGGATAAACGCAACAAGGTGTTCAGTAGTATACCTCTTGGTAGACCTCTAGAGAGGGGTATTGAGCATGTCATTGAGTTAGAGGAGGGGGAAAAACCAATGATCACCACTCCTTATCGGCACCTCAAGAGGCACAAAGATGAGATATAGAAGGCGATCAAGGAGCTTATAGAGATGGGGCACATTAGGCTGAGCAAAAGTTCCTTTGCATCTTTAGTTGTGTTGGTTAAGAAAAAAGATGGGACCATGCGAATGCGTATTGACTACAAGGCCTTGAATAAAAAGATAATAAAAACAAGTATACCATCCCACGCATTGATGAGCTTCATGGAGCTTGCTACTTCTCCAAGATCGATCTGAGATTCGAGTATCATCAGATTCGGGTCAGAGAGGAGGATGTGGAGAAGACTGCCTTTCGTTGTCATTATGGCCATTTGGAGTTCTTGGTTATGCTTTTCGGCTTAACCAATGAGTCAACTACATTTTAGCCTTGTATGAACACGGTTTTGCGAGGTCAGTTGAGGAAGTTTGTCCTGATATTCTTTGACAATATATTAATCTTAAGACTTGGGATGAGCATCTCAAAACACCTTTATATAGTGTTGAGTATTCTGGAGAGGGAGTCGTTATATGCCAAAGAGTCAAAATGCGAATTTGGCATGACAACGCTTTTGTATTTGGGTCACATTATTAGTGTAGAGGGAGTTAGAGTGGATCCAAATAAGATTAAGGCTATTGTTGACTGGCCACTCCCTAAGAATCTCTCGCAGCTTAAGGGATTCTTTGGACTTTGTGGCTTTTATCGTCGCTTCGTCAGAGGGTTTTCACAAATGGCTGCCCCACTTACTGATTTGATGAAGGGGTCATTTGCTTGGTCAGATGAGGCGCAACAATGTTTTGACAAGTTCAAACAAGTGTTGAGTTCTTGCCCGATATTAGCTATACCAAACTTTTCTAGGCCTTTTGAGCTTGATTGTGATGCCTTAGGAGAAGGCATTGGTGTGGAATTGATGTAGGACAAGCACCCAATTGTGTTTGAGAGCAGGAAATTGTAGGGTACAAAGAGAGGTTACAGTAGATATGGCAAGGAAACGTTAGCTATAATGCATGCCTTGGCAAAAATTCAAGCAATACTTGGTGGGAGGCAAGTTTTTGGTTAAGACTGATCATAATAGCCTCAACCATTTCCTTAATCAGTGTGACCTCAATGATAGGCAATATAAGTAGGTGAGCAAGCTGTAAGTCTATGACTTTGACATAGTCTATGTCAAAAGAATTTTTTTTTTGTTGTTGACGCACTTTTGAGGAGACCTCACTTGTGTTCTTTAGGAGAGATTACAACTGATTGGAGAGAGTGGATTTCAATTGAGTATGCAAAGGACAAGTGGGCTTCAAGTGTTATTGAGGGTACTGTACAGGATGACAGGTATAGAGTTGTGAATGATCTTATCATTTACAAGGGAAGCATATTTTTGGTACCAGGTTCAACGATGAAGAAGAGAGTTTTGAGAGCCTTTCATGATGACCCCATGGTTGGTCACCCGGGTTATTTCAAGACATATATGCAGATTTAGGAGAGGCTTACGTGGAAGGGGCTCAAAACATAAGTTCTTAAGCATATGAGGGAGTGTCCTACTTGTCAACAAAATAAACAAGAGCACTCCTTACCAACAGGTTTACTACAACCCCTACCCATTCCTAATCGAAAATAGGAGTGCATTTCTATGGACTTTTTCACGGGCTTGCCCAAGGCCCAAGGCCCAAGGTAGGGACTGTATCTATGTTGTCGTCGATAGATTAACAAAATTTGCTCACTTCTTTGCGATTGCAACCACATACACAACAACACAGGTTGCTAATTTATTCTTAAGGAGGTATTCAGGCTTCATGGGTTGCCAAGGAGTATAGTTAGTGATAGATATAGTAAGTTTTTGAGTCATTTTTGGTAGGAACTGTTCAGATTGAGTGGGACTGAACTCACTCCAAGCATTAGCTACCATCTACAAATAGAGATTGTTAACAAGTGGGTGGAGGGATACCTCAGGAATTACATAGCAGGGCAACAAAAGGCATAGGTTAAGTGGTTACATTTAGGTGAGTATTGCTACGATGCTACTTATCACATGTCACCATTTATAGCTCTTTATGGATATGAGTCTCCTAACTTCCTAGATTTGTTGTTTGGGGATAGTAGAGTGCCTAAGGCAAAAGATTTACCATAGGAGAGTCAAGATATAATGATGTCTTTGAAAGAGAACATTCAAAAGGCGCAGAATCAGTATGCATATCAGCATAGGATTGAGCGTTCTTTTGAGGTGGGTGACATGGTTTATTTGATGTTGCAGCCTTATAGATAGTCCACTCTCAAGAAGAGTGGTGCAAAGAAACTGGAGCCACAGTATTATGGACCATTCAGGATCTCCAAGAGGATTGGAGAGGTGGCTTTTGAGTTAGAGCTACTGACGGAGAGCAAGGTGCATAATGTTTTCCAGGTGTCTTGCCTCAAGAAGGCATTGGGACAAAATGTATTTCCTTCTACTGCATTGCCAACCCTTGATGAAGAGGGGAAGTTGATTCTCATTCCCGAGGCCATTATTGACTCCAGAGAGCTCACTTTGAGGAAGAGGGTCATCAGGGAATATCTGGCGAAATGAAAGGATTTGTCGGTGGAGGATGCAACTTGGGAGAGTGAGAATATATTGTCACATCCAGAGTTGAAATTGCTTGAGGAGAAGCAATTTTGGGGAGAGTGGACTGTAATGTCCCCTTCTTAGGTAGTCAGCAGGAGTTGTGGTTAGTCTATCACCTTGGTCCCTATAGACTAATGTGGTGGTTAGCGGAGCCTTCCGAGGGAGTTTGTGGCTTGTCAATCAACTGTTTGGATTTAATTGGTGCTTTCCAGCTCTGTGAATTTCAAGGGTTTTGCAGTGAAGCCTTCTAGAGCGTTATTTGGACACTTTGTCCACACTTACTATTTTTAGTAAGTCACGGGGTGATCACCGACTTGGTCAGTTGGTAGCATTTCTATGTTGGGAATGTCGGTGAATATGTATCTTGGTTTTATCTTGGTAGTTAGCGCAGTCCAAAGCTTTAAGTTTAAATAACGTAAATATTAAAGTTAAATTAAATATTTAACTTTAGTGTTATTTATTTTATTTAGTGACTTTATGATTAAGGAGTTATAAGAGATTTTTTAATGACATTTTAATATCATAAGGTTGGCCGCCCAATTTAAGGGAGTCATAAGGGGATAAAAGTAAAATAAAATAAAGTAAAAAGCCAATTTGGATGTGGGAATTGAGGAGTATAAAAGCACTTTTGTGTGCTTTTTTCCAGTCATGCTTGAGAAAAAATAGAGAAGGGTGTACTGGTCGGATTGAAGTCTTGGCTTTGTGAGGACAAAATCCCTCACGAGGATCTTCAACTGTAGGATTGAAAGACATCCCAAGGTTGAATGCTGATAACTCCATTTAGGGGTTATGCTGGTGATTGATTTTAACAAATTGCAGCCATTATACGAGTAATTTTCTGAGGTTTTTCGAGAAGGAAAGTCAGCGAGATAGAGGAAAGATTGTAGATTATTTGCGAAAAAGAAAAGACATTTTGGAGACCTGAAGCTGGCCGTACCATTTCAGCAAGGGCAGTAGCTGTCATAAAGGGTGGCGTGTGACTTTCTAGGCTAAATGCCTAGGGTTTGGGTTTGCTATCACCACCATTGAAGGCATCTAGGGCTTGGACGTTGCTGCACATCAATTTGGTGATTTGTGGGTGATTTTATATGCTCCAGCTTGCTGGTTTTGTAATATCAGACCTGCAACTTTCCATAACAACAAATGGGTATGCTTCTAGTGCGTTTCAAATGCTAAATAATGATCTGGGTTGTTGTTAGTTTATGTAATTTCTGTTATAAGAAAGTTTAGTTATTTTCTTTTTATGCATCTCTTTCCAAGTAAAAAACAAAAAAAAAAAGAAAAAAAAAACACAAAAAAGCAAAACAAAAAAAACAGATTGGGGGTGGGACACAACAAGCTTTCAATTTGTTTGCCTTAAGCCTTGAATGGGGTACTAAATAAATTCTGCCCTTATACATAATCAACTCATTAACCATCATATACTTGACATCTTGTGTAGTACCCTCAATGATATCTGTAGCCCAAGAGTCTTTAGCATATTATGCTAAAATCAACTCCCTTCAATCATCACTGATCTCCAAGTAAAAAACAAAAAAAAAAATGAAAAAACGAAAACACAAAAAAGCAAAACAAAAAAAACAGATTGGGGGTGGGACACAACAAGCTCTCAATTTGTTTGCCTTAAGCCTTGAATGGGGTACTAAATAAATTCTGCCCTTATACATAATCAACTCATTAGCCATCATATACCTAACATCTTGTGTAGTACCCTCAATGATATCTACAGCCCAAGAGCCTTTAGCATACTATGCTAAAATCAACTCCCTTCAATCATCACTGATCTCCACCAAAGAGCACAAATGAGGTCTTCTGGACAATGCCTCAGCCACAGTATTTTGCTTCCCTTTGACATACACAATGTCAAAGTCATATGCCTAAAGCCTACTCACCCATTTTTGCTGTCTATTATTAAGGTCTTTTTGATTCAAGAATTATTTGAGTCTGTTATGATCTGTTTTAACTATAAGCCTTCCTCCCACTAAGTAAGGTATGAATTTGGCCAAGGCATGCATAATGGCAAACATCTCCTTATCATAAATAGAATAACTCCGTTCAACTCCACTTAATTTCCCGCTCTCAAAAGCAATCAGATGCTTGTTTTGCATCGAGATAACACTTATTCCCTCTCTTGAGGCATCACACTCCAACTCAAACGGTTGGGAGAAATTAGGAATAGCTAGAACTCGACAAGTGCACATAATTTGTTTGAAGTGGTCAAAGCATTGCTATGCTGCATCCGACCAATCAAAAACGCCCTTCGTAGTCAAGTCTGTAAGAGGTGTCGCTATCTATGAAAAACCTTCGACAAATCTTGTGTAGAACCTGCATACACCAAAGAATCCCTTAAGCTATGAGAGATTTATGGGTGGAGGCCAATCAACAATCGCTTTGATCTTTTTAGGATCAACTCTTAAGACTCTTGAGCTAATAATATGGCCAAGGTAAAGAAGCTCAGTCAAGCCAAATTCACATTTACTCTCCTTGGCATAAAGTAATTCCCTCTCTAAAATATACTCAATACCTCATCAAGATGTCTCATATGCTCTTCCCAAGTCTTTTTGAAAATTAAGATATCAAAAAATATAAGAACAAACTTTCTGAGCTGATTGCAAAATACCTTGTTCATACAAGACTGAAAAGTAGTTGGGGCATTGGTTAAGCCAAAGGGCATCACCAAAAACTCAAAATGACCATAATGGTACTTGAATGCCGTCTTCTCCACATCCTCCTCTAACTCGTATCTAATGGTAACTTGACTTCAAATCAATTTTAGAAAAATAGCAAGCTCCATGCAGCTCATCCATCAACTCATTTATTCGAGGGATAAAATACCTATTTTTAATGGTTTTTTTGTTTAATGCCCTGTATTCAATGCACATGCGCATTGTTCCATCCTTCTTAACCAACACCACAAAAGAAGCAAAAGGGCTCTTGCTTGGTCTAATATGCCCCATATCATCAGCTCCTTATTGCCTTTCCTATTTCATCCTTATGCTTCTTAAGATGTCTATATGGTGTACTAATCACCGATTTTGACCCCTCCTCAAGCTCTATGACATGCTCAATGCCCTTATCAGGAGGTATCCCTGGAGGTATGCTCCCAAAAATTACAATGTGTTTAGACGTCAAGACCTCTACATCATGATGATAAACTCTTTTTGGCTGCTCTGTAACTGTAGGCATGATAATACATTCCGCTGCCCACTCTACCTGGTCCTGTCTAATAAGCCTCTCCATCCTCTTGAAAGAGATTGTTCGTGGCCCTCCATTTGACATACCTCTAAGTGTGATCTTCTTGCCACCAACATCAAACTTCATTCCCATAGTTTTGTAAATTCATGTAGAACTCCCCAATGGAACGAAGCCATTGCATACCAAGGACCATATCCGTAATCCTATGCTCACCACATAGAAGTCATCTCTAAGCTCATACTCACCCAATTGAATATTTAAGTTACGTATCTTTTTGGTGCAAGTGAGAGTGAAACCATTAGCTACCATCATTTTGAAGCTTTCACAATCTTCAGTTTTGATGCCCCTTCTAGCTACCACACCCTCATCAATAAAGTTATGAGTAGCACCTGTGTCAATAAGAGTCACTATGTGCTACCCACATAGCACCCTTCTAACTCTAAAAAATCCAAATTTTTGAAAGCTAGATAGTTGGGCCATTACACCATTACCTCCTTGCTATTTTTTTGGACTCGTTGGATGAGCTTTCACTATCGCTTTCCTTTGAATCAACTTGCTGGTCTGAATTTTCTGAAGTTGATTCATCAGCTGAAAAGTACTCAATTTGTTTTGCTTTTGCCTTAACAACACATTTATGAGTTGGATCCCATGGCTCTCTTCATTGGAAGCACAAATTTTTTCTTCTAAGATCATTGAGTGTAATGTCCCCTTCTCAATCCTAATTTGTTCAATAGCCATTAGCCTATTTTAGAGTATTCGTAGGCTAAATGGAAGGGTAAGGGGACTCCAAGATCTTTGGAGGATGTAGTGGCAATAGTTTTTGGTTTCTTGTGTTGGTTTTGAGCTCAGGGGATGATTTTGGTTTGAATGACACTCTTTGCAGTGTTATCAAACTATCTGAGTGTTCTCCAAACTTCTTGCAGAGCATGTCTATTTTTAGAAAGTTGCCGAAATAACGTCATTCACTCGTCTAGTGCCTCCATATCTCATTGGTGTAGTCAGAACTGGATTCTGATTTGATTTAGGATTTTCCATCATAATAGGTAAAATATTTTAATATTTCACTAAGTGTAATGTTTAATTATTATTTTTATTTCACTTAAGTTCTATAACTTTTTGTAAAGTGAAAAAGGACCCCCAAGTTGGATGCCTAGACTAGAGAATTTGGACGTTGCACATGAGAGATTATTATTTTTTAAAAGGTGTTTTAAAAGAGGGGGAATTATATTATTAGTTTAAATTGCTTTATCTCCCTCCAAAAAGCTATATGAGGAGGCCAGGGGTAGCTCATTTGCATATGTTGAGTTGAGATAACAAAGTGTTGCCGATTTGAGGATTGAATTCTTCAAGGCTTTGAGGATGGAAACCCTCAAGGTTCACTATAGTTTCGGAGTTGAAAGACACTCCCTAGCTGGACTTGGTCTGGCTTCATTGTAGGAGTCACCATTGGAGCTATTGGTGAAGTTTTTCAATTTGATTTTAGAGATGGATTATTTTGATGTCTTTTAGTTGCAATATGTTTGGTGTGTTTTTTTGACCTTTGCAGAGTGTTTTGGGGGAGAAATTAATGTGAGCTTGCTTGTTGGGCTATACCATTTCTAGCACCAACCGTACCACCTTTTTTGCTTATGTTGTTTCGAGTGTTGGGAACTTTCTTCTAGGTATTGACCCATTCATTTCCTTAGTACTCGGCGACCAAGTGTGGGAGTTTGCAGATTTTTTGATCTAGTTTTTGATTTTTGGGAGCTGATCGCCCCTTAGCAAGCCATACTATGCAAGAAAGGGGGACGTGATGATCTTTGGGGGAACTGCCTCCTATTTGCAGCCTTGCTGAGTCCTCAAGGTGACGCCTAGTCCTTACTAGGCTATTGCTAATCAAATCGGGGTGTTCTTTGGTGCTTTGGAGGTGCTCATTGGGCAGTGTGCCATGCTATTGCTTGCTGTTTTTGGGTGTTTCAGACCTACTGTTACAAGTGCTGTTTAGACTTATTTCAGACTGCTGGGCGCCACTGTTGAGGTATACTTGTTCATTCTTAGCAAAGGGGTAACTTATTCATGTTGTTGGGTATCATATGGGGAGTTGAATCAATTTATAACTTCATTTTCATTGAAGCAACAACCTTGTGTTGTGTAATGTCCCCTTTTTAGCCCTAAGCGTTTTAGTGACCGTTAGGCTATTCGAAGGCATTTCAAGGGATTCCAAGATTCTTGGAGGGTTCTTACCAAGATTTCAGGGGGTAATTGCAGAGGATTGCCAGAGAGTTTTCTGGGTTTTTCTGGGATCCTGGTGGGTAGTCATTGCTATTTTTAGCAATGTTTATTTTTAACACTTACTATTTTTAGTAAGTCATAGTTGCATCTTATATTGGGCTTATTTTTGAGATTGGACACACTTATTATTTTTAACAATATGCTATTTTTAGTAAGTGCTATTTTTGGCAGTGGCTGTGACAACCGTTCTATAATAGGTTTCCAGCTTTGGTAGGGGTGGCATTTTCAGTTGTTGAGTTTATTAATTTTGGTAGTTCAGTGCTGCCACCATCCTTGGAGTTCAAAAAAGGCAAGTTTGGCAACTTAAGTTATTAATTATAAAGTTTTTAAAAAGCCCCTTGGACCCTCATGCCTAGACTTGGTAACTTTAAGTTGTTTTAAAAGATATTTTTCTTGCCTTGGCTAAACTGGACGCCCAAGATGAAGGATTAAAGAGAAATTTAAATGAAATGTTATTCCCCCCAAGTGTGGCATCCCTTTTTGGAGGGAAATGTAATTCAAACTTTTGGGTCTCAAGTCATATATATACTCCCTCATTTGCTCTCTTTTGATTATGCAATTTGGAGATAGAGTTATGTTGCCGGATTGGAACCAGAGTGTTCTTTCTTGAATCTTTGGAGGACGAAAACCCTGTTTAGGTTATTGGTTTCGGATTTGAAAGATAATCCCTAGCTGGTGGAAAGTGATTGCATTCAGTAATCACCATTGGAGCTTATCGGTGATGGTTTGTTTCCAGTTTTGGTACTCATGATGATTTCTAGCTATGCTTTGATGTGATAATTATTTGTGCAGAGGATTGGAGTGTTGTTTTCAGATTTTGGAGTTACTGGTTCATGTTCTTCCATAGCCTAGCTAACCTACCTTTTCACTCACGTTGATCGGAGGGCTTGTTAACGTTTTGTGGGTGTTGGATCATTGGCATTCTTCATCTTGGGAGCCCCTTTGCTCAGATTTTGGAATATTTTGATGGAGATATTGATTTTATCTTGCTGGTCATCCATTTAGGGAGGTCATACAACCCTGCTGGTAGGGGTTTTGGTGAGTGTTGTTTCTGTTCAGACTTGTGGGGGGCTGCTATCTAGCTTATCTTGGACGCCTAGCCTAGTACATGCCTTTGCAAGTTGTTGGGAGTGATTTCGTTACATATTGGTGAAATTATGCTTGTTGAAGGGTTGCTGATTGGTGTTTCCAGCTTGCTGTTATTTGTATTAGACCTGCAACAGCAGCTTATTCAAGCATCTACCCACCTCTGGAGGCCTTGTTATTGAGGTATTATTGTTATAATTTGTGGTGTTATTCTCATATTATTGTTGTAGCATCTTTGGGGGAATTTGTGCTTCATATTTCTATCATTTGCCTAACGTGGCAGCAACATATGATGAACTGAAATATTTCATGTTGAGCTTATTGTAACACCATTGGTAGTACCATTGGTGACTGCTCCTGTAATTGTCATTGCTACTTACTCGTAAGGCTTATGATTTTCATGGAGAAACTCATGTTGGACCGACACTTGTTGGAGAACATGCAACAATGAGGAAGGAGAAGTTTAAGGTGATCGAAGGCACTACAAAGAGGTATGATGAAAGTTCTGATTTTTTGTTTTATGACAGCAGTCATATTTCTGTGTATAACCACGAGATAGCAACTATGTCACATGAGGGGAATGGTGTTGAGGGATCTCCCAATGTTGGCACTCAAGATGTGAGTACCAAATACAAGGAATGTATTGTGGATTCAAGCCACAAAGGTTTTGATTTTGCATACCATACTATGGAAGATGTGAAGAAGACAAAAGACATGTGTGAGGGGTGGTTGCAAAGAGCTAGGAGAGCAAAGATGTTGGCTGCCCAAACAAAACAACACTTGCAAGAGCTCAAGGAATGTTGTAACCGGCTAAATCAAGCAAAGAGGCAAAGGGAGTCACGCCTTAGATCTCTATTTCTTCCTAGGGAAGAATGCATATTGGTGGAGCAAGCAAAGGAAAACAAACAAGAAGAGTATGTAGATCTGAGTGGACAAGTGGAAAGGTATGATTCAGAAAATTTTGTTCATATACTTGATTTGCATCATGAGTTGCCTTTTCTTGAGGGCCCTTTGAAGACCCAAACCCTAGAGGAGGTTAGAGTAGTTGAGCATACACTTAGTGGATCAGCCACTAGTGCAAAATGTTCACATGGAGAAGGAGTCATAAGTGATTCAGTTTGTGTGATTCATTGGTCTTTCTTGAGGATGAAGAGTTGGTTAATTATGAATTGCAACCTTATCATCATATTGATTCTTTGGTAGCATTGGAAGCTGCCATATTTCAGAGATTTGTGATGTATGCCATGGACACACTTGCCTTTATTGGGCATACTTGCGAGGTGAAGTTGCACTTTGACACAAGGTATGGAGACATTGCTATAATGTTTGGTTTTGAGTTATTAATGCTTGTGTTCCAGCTGGACTATGTCATAGGGATTGGAAGAAAGCATGAAGATCTTGGCATCCTTGCCCTAGTTCATGAGGATCCACTCCATACTTTGATAGGAGATGGCTGTTCTACCCTATTGCACATGGATTTCCTACAGGCTACTTGGAGGATAACAACTGGTTGGGTGTTTTGGAGAGATTTGGATCATCACTTCATCATTGAATGGCGTATGGATGATACTCTATCATCATATGACATTGATGATGATATTTGCACTCACTTGGGTCTGATTTTCAGTTGGGAGGTTGCTGTTCTGATTTTTATCAGCATCATAGGAGGGTTTGATATGTTCTTCTATGCACCTACAAGGAGAATCTTGCACATTCATAAGGAATCCTTCGAAGCTGGAGAATTGGTTGATGTTGATAGTTCCTTGAGGTACATCTATCTCCTCAATTTTGATAAATGTGGTAGTGTGATGATTTGGGATCTAGGTGGTGGTATGCTTGTCATTGCTTGAAGACAACCATTTTCGGGAAGGGAGGATCGTAATGTCCCTTTTTGGAGGCGAGCAAGAAAAATATGTGAAAAAAATATTATTTTATTATTTTTGATTTTGGTATGGTTAAATAATATTTAAAATGATTTTTGGTGAAGCTAAAATATTTATATATTTTTAATTTGGGGCTGGGCGACCCCTTTTTGGGAGTTATAAGGAGAAAACTAATTTCTTTTTTTAATAAAATAGAAATAAAAAATATAATAATAATAATTTTGAATTTTGAAATTGGTGCCCAAGTTGAGGATTTAAAAATAAAATAAAAGCAAATTTTAGAAGGAGAATTTAGCACCCAAATTAGCCAACCAATTTGGAGAGTTAAGGAGGAAGTTGATATATATACAAGCTCTTTTTGGAGGATTATTATCATTCAATATATTATCTTATTCCTTTTGGTCTACAATTTATTTGCATCATATTCCAAGGATGAAAACCCTTGAGGATATAAGGTGGATTGGACAAAAACCTAATTCATTTTGGAAGGCTTCATAATGGAGGCCTACTTGTGCTTCATTGGCATCATTTAAAGAAGAAGAGCAGAAATTCCAAACAGATCTTTGGATCAGACTTGTTGGCACGTTTTGGAGGGTGATGTGTCTAGGGTTTGGCCCTAGAAGTGATGCGCCATAGTTGGGAAGAAGGGCGACTAACATTGAAGGGAAAATTTGGGCATTTGGAGGAGGTTTGGTGTTTTGTTTGCTTCAGATTTGCACCAGAAGCAGAGCAGACCTAATTCGCCTTCTTGGGAGTAGCATTTTGGCGTCATTGGAATTCACTTGTGCAAGGGTTTCCAACCCTCATTTTGGTGCCACATTTGGAGAGGCCATTTTTTGCATGTTTGGTATGTAAAAACCTTTGGGTTTATTTCAGTTTGTGGTTAGCAGATTTTTGGGCATGTTTGGCATGCTTGCCCATGATATTTGATGCATTTTCAGACTTCATATTTCTGATATACAACAACAGACTGCTGTGGTTTTTTGTCATATCATTTGGTGACATTTTTGGTGTTGGATCATTGTCTAAATCATCTAACAACCCAGCTATCTATTTGGCATGTGTTTTGGTGTGATTTACATAATATGTTAGCATATTATATGGCTGTTATAAGTACTTGTTCAGATCTGAAACAAGTTGTTGTGGTCATGATTGGAAAGATAATCATATTTTCTTATTTGTTGAAGTATTTAGAAACATATTTGTTCGCTGTTCATACTTGTTGAAACCAGAAAATTCATATCAGAACCTAGGGTTTTGAGTAGAAAATTAAAGTGCAGAAATTTAGGGCAGAATTCTGAGTTTGCAAATCAGATTTTTAGGGCAAATCCTATGTGGGATATTTCATTCATAAACCCTCATAGATTCCCTTTGCCATTCCTTAATCAACCCACATCCTCTCTTTCAATTTCCTTTTGTTTTAAGTTAGAGACTTACTATTCCTCATGGCCTCATCCCATAATTTCACCATGTTGAAGTCTATTGATTTTTGCAACTTATGAATAAGAGGTTTTTACTCTCTTAAAAGGTTAAAGGTGCTTCATTCAGAAGAAGCTGACTTATATGAGCTTATTAATTATTTAAAGAAACCGAAGCCATATGACATTAGGGTGGTTGGTAAAATTCTAACTACAAAACAAACCCTCTTTCCTATGGGCTATGGTGAATTCAAAGTTCCAAACTCAATGGCTGTGTTTCCATCTGAAGCATATGGTATTCAAAATTGTTTAAGCTGTCAATAATTTGATTTCAAGGTTCTGTATTGTCTTTTTACAGCTGGTCCAGAGTACTTTCTTATCCAAGATGCAGGACCTGCATGGCAATGAGATTCTTGCATCAGATGGTTTATTCCTTTCTCCTATTGGATCCAAGGTGTCTTTATCGTTAAAACCTTCACAACATGCAATGCATTGCGATCCCCTTTCTGCATGTTTACAGATGGTAGGATTAAGTGGTTTGTTTTTGAGGCTCTTTAACAGAACAACTTTTAGTTCTTTGTAAATTTTCCCTATCTTTGACATGCTTGATTTCTTTGTCAGCTATCAAAGCCCTTCAAAGTTTTTGATTTTGACTTTTGGAGAAGACCAGATGATCATCGGACTGTAGAAACAATAGTCAAAATAACTGCAGAAGGAAATCTCCAAGCAATCATTTCATGGTATATCTCTTCTTTGAAATTCTATTAATTTACAGTTCATTTTGTTGTAGACTTCTTATGTTCAATCATATAGATATCTTTGCAATTTACATTTTATAGGTGGGTGCTTCAACTTGATAAAGAGGGAACCATCTTCTATTCTACAGCACCCAAATGGATCAAATCTTCATACAATAATTTAGGACCTGGAAAGTTTTTTGGTAAGTTTGTTCTATCATTTAGTTTTATAATTTAATAGTTTATTTTGAATGTGTTGCATGTTATCAATTTGCTTCTGCATTTTATCTTTTGAACAAATTTAAATAAAGGGTATATTACTTTTTTGTTGCATTCAATGCACAAATTGGACATAAGTCTGGATGGCTCACAACTACTATGAGTAATTTGTAAAAGACCCCAATCTGCATCCTTCCCCACATGATGGTCGTAAACAATTCCATAATAATATAACTCCATACTCCAAGGCTTAAAAACCTATAGTCTTTCAGTTCTCCTCCAGGCAATTTGTGAATGCTTACATGCTGTAAAGACCCCTCTCAGATTGAATGATATTTTTACAATTTTCCCTTTGACACATTATCATTTTGTCAAATTGATTTCATGCAACTGACTGAATGTTTACAGAGGTTACGTGAATGGCAATGACATATATTGAATGCATACAAATACAATCCCAGATTTTGTGCTATTTCAGATAAAGGAATTTCAATTTATTACAATGTTCATATGAAATGCATTAACACTGAATGATATTCATCAACTCAAAGACCCATTCTTATTCGAATGGTATATGTCTGCAACACAGTATATATATAAATATATATATAACTGAATGCAAGCTATAGCTATCAAAGTTTCAGACTGTGCATGCAGAAATGGCAGGATTACATTCAAGATTATCTCTGACCTGGAGTTAATCACAGTTTGCAACCCTTAAACTAATTTCTGAGCAGATATTTTCAGCAATAAATACCTGGACTGATTACTAGGCATTACCAATGTGAAGTACCACAGCTGCCAGGAATATCCACGACCCAAAAGGAAGAAGTCAGCGTTTGGAATAAGCTGCTAACACCTCTGAAACTCACACCCAGCTGCTGCTGTAAGCCTAGCACCCCTCACATCCCTTTTACAGAGATTTGGCAATGAGAATATACTGAAATCTGCACCTTATACAGTTCTCACGACCTCAGTAAAGAACCACGACTTCATAATGCAAGCGCCAACCTTGGAAAGGGAGTTTCAGACGTCTAGGGTTATCTGCAGCAATAAACTCCTTAATATCCACGCCACCCTAGTATATGGTTCCCCTTCAAATGCATCTAGTAGTATAGAAGTTGCCTCCCTTCACATGCAATATGTCACAGGCCCTATCTGCAATGTGCTGTGTAGGAATGAGCATAAAAGAATGTCACAACCAGACTTGGGAAGCTCTTAATGTGGTGCGAATATCATGTATGCAAAATGTCTTCCAAACTGATCAAAACCCTCAACTCATACAAGCAAGATATATATATTGTTTACCTCAAATTTGTCTCCGCAGGAGACCCACAAATTTGCAATATCATGCAACTGGAAGACTTGAGTGATCTTCCCCTCAAACCAACTAGGGTGGAGTCGTTTCACCACTGGAACCAGTTGCCTTAGGGTTTTCACTCCCCGAAGCCAAAAACTCTGAAAAGCTCCTCAAAATGTGAATTAGAGAAAATAAGCAAGCATAGTACAGATGAGCTCCAAATCGACCTTTTATATCACTTGCCTTTTCCAGCTCATTAAAATAAATAAAGTGACTTTTTAAATATTTCCCAAAGTCACTTTAAAACACCTTTTAATTAATTTTTTAACATTACCTTTTTAATTGTACTTTTCCCACTAGGTAACGTTAAATAATTAAATAAACTAATTTTCTTTTTCCAACTATAGCCTATGGGAATTAAATAGGCTAATGAGTCCATTTGGAATGATCATTGAGAAGGGAACATTACACATGCAGTACCTGGGAGTCCAAAGCAACAATATGGGGGAATCAATAGCCCTTGAAGGTGGGATCTAAACAGCAAAGAAAATTAGGAGTGATTATATTCCTATTAAAGGGGACTTTGCTCTGATTGTCAATTGGTTACTAAATTACACTTAAAATAGTCTTCCAAATATAACTAGAAAATGCACCACATTGTCTACAGTACTGCCAACATGTTGAATTTCTTTTGTGATGTCGAATTCCGACACTAACACTGAGCTGCCAACCAAATTGCAGATTGCCTTGCCAACAAAGCAGTCAAAATTTGCTACAAACTTGGGAAAGTTTATAGTCTTTATTGCCTCCCTCAATTTCCAAAACTTGCCCTAAAGGTTAGTGCAGAGGAGGGATCAACTGAAGCAAACAATGCTAGTCATTAGTAATTATTGTTAGTTTTTTAAGATCAGATGTAACGCACAGATTTTTAATTCAAAAATCAGACTCAAAAACACAGCAAATACCCTGGGAAAACCCTCCAACCTGAGGGAGAAAAACCCAGCCAACATATCTCTTATATATTGATTGAATAAGAGCAGAAATCTGCTTACAACTTAGGCACAAGGCAATGCCTATTTCATATAAACAGCACCTCTCTTAGATGCAAAGATACAAAGAATATGACTCTTCTTCAATCAATCTACTGTGACAAAATGACGAACTGCTGCAATGGTGCGAACTCCTTCTTAAGCGAATGCTGAATGAACTTGATGATCAACAATGAAGGAGGAGAACCACATAAATAGATAATCAATAGCCATCACACCTTTTCACCAAGAGAGGTCGGCCTTAGACAAAAGACGTCTTTGGAGAAAAGGCGTGATTACCAAGAAAGGTTGGCTTCTCTTCAAACAAATAATAAAATATTATTTATGCCTTTATTAAATTAGCATATGATTACAAATGGAGGCGCCTCTTCATTTAGCATTTAAATATATAAATTTAGATAGCTTAAAGCTACATCTAAATTTATCACACAAAATCGTGCCTGGAAGTATTGTCCTGTAGCTGCAATCTTCAACAATTATTTGATTAGCATTAACACTGTGCAGTGGACAAAGTCACAAAACAATACAAGCATTTCATGTCTTTCCCCTCCCTGCTTTCACATGGATCTCCCCATGGCAACTTGATTCAGCTTTGATATGCTGGTTTGGGTGTCTGAGAAATCTTAGAGGTGTTAGTGCAGAATGGGAGAGGGATATTTGGTCTCCTTATAATGACATGAACTTGGGAAGTGTCGATTGTGAGACGTCTCATTTACAAAGTTGACTGATATGGCAGAACAAACAAAGGTTGACTACCTGGCTCAGATGTGGTAAAACTACTCTTTTTTCCTTTGTGGTGGGTGAAGTGTTGCATTTTTGTCTTATGTGACATGAATATGACTATGTGGCAAAAGGCATCATCAATAGATTCCTGTACGTCACCGTAGTCGCGATCAGTTTTGACATTTGACTCTTCCTTGGGACCATTCTAAATTCCTTACCTCCTCAAATCCCATCACAAAACACATGCATATGGCTTGTGAGGGCCTTTCTCTTCTCAGTGGCCAGAAATACATTATTGACTTTAGGGTTTATAAACACAAAACTTACCATTTTCTCACTTTCTACATAGGTGTACATCTCCAATGAATTCAATGTATGCAGACTTAAATGCGGTGACCGCATATACAACTTTAGCATTCAAGAAGATCAAGAACATGTAATTAATAATGCCTATAAGATCATCTATGATCTTGGCGCTGCGTTTGGATCTCTTCACTATGAGTTAGACCATTCTCAAAGGAACAAGAGGACCATTCTCAAAGGAACAAGAGACATCATCTGATTTGAATTGATGCACCAACAAACTCAATATGACATAATTATTGGATTCTTGGCATTGTGTAGGGAATGAGGAGGACAGAATAGGATTTTTGTGATACAAGTCAGATGCAATCCTGCAGTCACTATCATAAATGCCAGTCATCACCTGTTGTCACACAAAATTCTGTAATACAAAGAATGTCTTGACAGCATAAATCTTCTCCAAAGATTGCTAGGTAAGCAACTGGGATTGTCTTGTGTGATGATTGTAACAGATT
This sequence comes from Sequoiadendron giganteum, assembly GCA_007115665.2. Lineage (NCBI taxonomy): Eukaryota > Viridiplantae > Streptophyta > Pinopsida > Cupressales > Cupressaceae > Sequoiadendron > Sequoiadendron giganteum. The sequence goes on along the minus strand of CM021110.1, from coordinate 421,163,733 downwards.
TAGAAAAACTTTTATTGTTGATGTCTTCTATTGGAAATGCAAAATATCTTCTAATCTGGGACAAAGTAGCATAAGGGTACTTGAAGGAGCTATAAAAAATTCTATCTCCTTCTACAAATGTAATTACCTTTTTTGCAAGTAACAAGCTGCTGCAAACTTACTTCAGAAAGAAGATTTTTTCACAAAATCTATCTAAGATGACTACTACTGATAGAAAAAACCAATCTGCTGAAAGCAATGGACAAGTCATCATCATTCTAGATGGAGGCTACAAGGGTGATAAGGTTCCACAATACCAAGTTGTTGCATAGGATTGTGAGACCAGTATTGTCTTTCCAAACAGCAAGGGTAATCTCAATTCTAATTCTACTTTTACATTGATTTCTAAGAGGTGTAGCTCTTTAAAGGTATCTACTAATGCTGATTTAGTGTCCAAGACTGTCTACTTTCCTTCACATCTCCCCCCTCTTAAGATTCACTGGACACTTAACCCACTCCTGTTGTCACTGAACCAACTACAACTCTCTTTCATTGCCATCTCATGAAGATTGGTTCTCATTTCAAGCTATGTGATAAATCCCTCTAGTTTTGAGAATCTTATCGTCCACCACCTGCAAGGATCAAACTGCCAAACTTGTTTAAAGCCAGTCTACCAAATAGTCAGCCTTCTTTGCAATTACCTTCCAGCTTGCCATAGACAATATAAATGATACACTAAATGGCTTAATGAAGGCTATTGAGCTGCAGCATAAGAAGCAAGATTTAAAACCAGAACTCCAATTTGCTGCTGCAAAACCTTCAAGGTATTATAGAGAATCAATGAGCTATCGTCACATATCTCAACAAGCACGAGGAGGGTTTGGTCACCCTTAGAAACTGCTACCAGAGAGTATCCTCAATAAAACTGAAGCTTTTGAAAGGATTCTAAGTGCTGAGAAGATCCTGAGGCACAACACAGTAGTCAACTGGCATACAATGAAAAAAACAACTCAACTCCAGGGACTTTCCTGCTAACAATCTTGTTGGGCATATAGATCAATGGAGCTAGTACCTGAACAGCCAAGGTGAAGGGCATGCTGGCTAGGTTTGGGGCCCTGAAGGCCAACTACATTGGCTCTAACAATGGCAAACGACTTTGCAACCCTGCTCGCAACAACTATTAAGTGTTGAACTTCATTTCTCCTGGTTTCTCTTAGGTTGCTGTGTTACCAATATATTTCAGCTTTTTTCCTGTTATATGTGTTGCTTTAAACAGACTTCTACATGCTTTTTGTGTCTGTAATATTGTTAATTTTTGTACCAGCACAAAGATTTAATTGTTTTTTCCCACCCTCTTTTGGGCATCTGTAAGGTTCCCTTACAAGCTGGTGCTTGAAAAGGGTTTCTGTAATATGAACTTTTCTTTATATATAATATACTATTGTTTTTCTTTACTAAAAAAAGAAACTAGAGCCTTGGAAACTCTTATAGTCAGTATTTTAGGCGGACACCTTGGTTGTGTATTTATATCATGGCCTCGAGATTTCCATATTATGTTTGGAATGATTGAAAACCCATAATAGACCAATATAAGGCTGGATCTGATATTCATATATCCTAACAGGTGATAATTTCATTGTTCTCTTATCCACTATGATGGTCATTTTTGCCATTTGGGCCCTCTGCCTCCTCTTGCTCCTTTTTCTGTCAGTTTTACTTTTGGACAATCAAACTTCCAATTGAGACTGTGGGCCATTAGCACGTCCTTTGGCTCGAACGTTTTGTTTGATACCTAAAGAATAAAAATAATATACTAAACAGTAAGGAACCATAATATGATTGAAATCCTCATCCCCCATTTGAATGATTGATTCCATGCAAGGCTTTAGTATGGGAATGATTAATTCTAGCAGGACCATATTTTTATGTAGATCATATCTACATGCAGAACATATATACATATAGAGCTTTTTTTCATGTCTGTGAGATTCAATCAGTTTCAACTGCATGTAGAACATATAATAATTGCAAGAGCAGGTCTTGGTTTTTTAAATTTATGCATATGATTTAGAGTCTTTGCTGCTCTAAAGCAATATAGAGTCTAACCTATTATATAGTTTAATAATGCACTTTCTCTTGCAATTTATTTCACTCATTGTTGACTGTGATATAGTTCTATAACATGGTTCGTTCTGGGCTGGAGATGGGTACATGGTATTGGTAACGAAGAAGATAATTCTATAATTGGTAATGTATAGAAAGAAATTAAAACAGTTTGTTGGAACAGGTTAACATAGTCACATGTTAAATATCTAGAAGGCTCTTACGAGATGAGCTGCCACAATGTCAAATCTTGGAATCAATCAAAGAATTTTAAGTCCATTGATGAACTATAAATTATTGCAGTGTGTAATGTAAAAGTTCTTAACATGTATATGACAATAGGAGGGTTTTAAAGTTGTAGGGCAGTTTTCTTGATCCATGGTTGCCAAATTGTCATAAATTGGTCATAATTGCTAAAGAACATCTTAGTACTAGGCCACCAAATTTTAGGGCATAGTGTTTCTCTTCTTTCAAAATCCCCAAAATTGGGACATTTACTGCAGATAAATGTTTTAATCTGAATTTTCACATTAGTGGGAAGTTCCAGGTGTATCCAAGTTTGCCACATGAAGGGAGGGTCATGCACAACCATTTCCATTTGACAGCTTGTTTGAAACTATAGGTGTGGATGTTGTAATTGGTCATCCTATATGGGTTCCATGTATCAAAAAAAAGATTAAGAAGCATATGGAGAGTTTATAGTGAGGGGAAGGAAGTGTACACAAAGAGATAGGGATTATGTGTTACTTCACAATAGTTACTTTTCCCTTTGCAACATTATTATACATATACATACATAGATTGAATTAGAGAAGAAAAACAATTATTCATCTCTTTAAAGAGAATGTTGCATACATGATATCCAGATTAATACCTTTCTGCTGAACTTCTATATTTGTCTTTCAATTTATGGATGAATATTATTTCTATTTTTGATTTCCTATTTGTAATTTGCTTCCATGTATAACACATCTGAAATACAGTGATTTTGAGAATTTGTTAAATGGATATCTCCTGGGATCTGGATTTCCTTTGGTACTGAAATTGGATGCTTTACTTAATGTTTCTTTGACAGGAGTCAGTAAATATAAAAAAATTGTAGAAATATAAATAATTACAATGATAATCATGTACTGACTTTGTTATTTCCCAGTGTGTTGTATATGGACTTGGGTAGAAAGAATTTGTTATTTAACCAGCTGAACTGATCTTAGATTCCTTGAATAGGTGGTTTACCTTGGTGCGATCACTGGAAACAATGCGTGTGGTTCATTCCTGGTAGTGGCTTAAGCGTCTCCACAGATGAAGAAATCACTGTGCAAGCAGTTCATGATGCAGTTAGTATCCAATACAGTGTGACAAGGAATGTTCCTGGAAAAGAAGAATGTTGCAGACATATGGGCAGTGCAGATCTTAATTTGTTCGTAAAACCAGAAAGAATTGCTGTATTAGGTGATAAAGATTGGAGGTCAGCTATGTTAGCTGTTGGAAGGCAGTGTGTGAGTACTACGTGGAATCTTGTTGACCTGCTGATTACAAATTAAGAAGTTACAGAAAACTAGCTAGTTGTAGAGTATCACACTGTGTAGTAAGAAACTATAAACATTTTCTTCTTCTTTTTGAAATATTGATTGCGATAGCCAAATATGTGATATGCTGATAGTTGTGGAAGCATGTAAATGAGATTGTCAATATAGACATTGCTGGCTTCATTATTTAGAATTCTTTTTCGGGTGTAAAACAACACAACGTGGGTAAGGGAACTGTTATATCTGTTTCGGGCAAAGGACTTCATGTCTGCTCTGTTATAATCGAGGGTTTTTTAACAATTTTTTATTCAGCTTGTGAATAACAAAAGCTATTTATGATATAGGAGGTGTTTGTGGTTTGATTAAAGAAGTTTACTTATTTTAGAAAACATTGCAACTGAACTAAACTTATAAACACAATAGAGGATTTTAAATTAATAAATGAATTTTGATAGTTGAGTAGCTTGCAGTTTGCATATGATATGGATTTCTGAATGTTTAAATTCCTAGATCATTTTCTGAGAGATTTTAAGCTCGTTCCCTTGGATAAAATTTATTTAAGTCAACTAAAAATTTGATTGTTATGGTAGAGTTCTAGATTTGATTACAAATTCTACAACTGAGAAAATATATTTATTTCTTTGAAATCACGGGAGGATTAGCTGAATCAGATAAATTTTCCTAAGAGATAAGTGAAGCCAATGAAAAATACCTGCCAAAACTGGTTATTGAAAAGGTCCGAATGACTGCATATGATACATATTAATCTTGCCAAGATTAATATCAGTAAAACCTTGGATACATTAAAACCTGCACCATCAACCACAGAAGACGAGTAATCAAAATCCAGTGTGTCTAGAACAGATGAAGACCATTACCAAATTGTCTCAAGAAAGATGGACATCTCTTAATGGTTTCCATAGATCTCATTAATATACATGCCTCATGTAAAGTTCCTTTCCTGGAGTGATAAAGTTTTTGTGATTTTCCCTAGTTTGATTGATATTCCATAATGTATGAATGGCAACAGTAGTCAAGAGATAACATCAACTCAGACAAACTATTTCACCACATCATTCCCTTTTTCATTGACTGAATTATATTTGCTGCTATTCAGAGATAATTTAGGATTTACATCAAACAGACTGCATTTACAGATAGCAGATTTGTCCCAGATGATACTCGGAAATTTATAACAGCTTATGGCATTCTCAAAATAATCAGATTGAGCACAGTCATGTTGGTATTTGATTGACATTCTTTATGTAAGCAGATACAAATCTGAGAATCAAAACTAAGTTATTCCGGACTTCAAATATGACTGATTTTTGCAATATAACCGCTCAGAAATTTATATCAGATTTGACTAGACTCAGGGAATGATCAAAAGAAGGCAGATTAATATATTAAACACCTTTTGTAAGCGACAGTGATGATTACTGAGCAATATTGGCAACAGCAGCAGTACATACAGTGCCCAGATTATGACTAAATAAGTGTTTTCAGGTCTGATATAAGGAAATACATTGCTCAGAAAGTTATATCAGGTCAGTACATGCGTCAGAAACTTGTATCAGACTTATACAGTGTCATTTACCAAACAATATTTGCAGAGTGTTTACATTTGCAATGCCCAGTTCGGCCACAGTAGAGAGTACTCAGCAATAACATCACTCAGAATTAATTTGCAGACTCTTACAAGCAGTTCTGAGCAATTCTAAGAGCTAATATTAATTTGTACAGAGGTCTGAAACATACAGCAGCAACTCAGAACTAATATCAGACATTACATTGGATAATAACTTAGAGAAAATACCCGTATAGACCTCCAATCGTGGTACTGTGTCAACAGCAATGGTCTGAGATGATTGCAAATTCAAATCAATGCCTGGAACTGTTTGATAAGCTAGTATATTGTTACCAGCAATGAGCAGATTGATGCTATCACTGAAAATGGCCCACGTCCTGCCTCTTTGTAACCCTCAAACAAAAACTCCACATTTTTATCATTAGAGCTGGATATAAATGATGCCTAGGGTCTGATATGATTCATGTCCCCCTTTCCAAACTTGCCCAGCACTCGATAAATGGCGAACAACTCAAAGAATGAAGTATGGTGTCCAGTATAGAGAGCAAACCCTTCAAACCTGATTTTCACTATTCACGTCACTATAGCGGCACTGTAGCGACACTATTCACGTCACTGTAGCAGTAGATTAATAACTTAAGATTTTGCAATAAGAAACTCAGGCATAAACAAGAATATTATTCAAATCCCTTAAACTGAAACTTTAGAAACTTAGCTTCCTAGACAAGCTGAATATAATCGCTATTCTTCAAATTTATCTCCGAAGGAGATTCATACATTTGCTTTGCTTGAACATGCACGTGTGAACCCTGGATGAATTCGTCAACTCCAGCTAGGGAGGAATCTTGCACCACCGAAACTAGAACCCGTATGATAACCTTCCTAGGGTTTTGAACTCCAAAGAGCTCCTCCAAACTTCAAACCCTAATTGAAATAATAAACCACAATATGAGAGAATGAGCTCTCAAATCCTATTTATAAAGACTTTTCACCTTTTTACGGTTTTCCCACCTAAAATCACTTAAAACAATATTATAAAGTGACTTTATTAATTTATCATTAAAATAAGTCTCAATGTCACTTTATAACCATTATTTAGGCGTGTTGGAAAACGGGGACATTACACCTCATCAATTGTGAACTTAAAGCATCTTCACTGTCTTAGCTCAAACATCAACAACTTAAAATGAAGTATTAACCCAAGTTTTGAGTTCAAGGTTCATAGAACATTACCACAAGCTACCAAAATTAAATTATCCTGAAGGTTTTCTAGGGCCTTGACTAAGGCCTAACCAAATATCAATCACCCACTAGTCGGTTTCATTAAACCTAGGGATCTTTGCGAGCAACACGCAACGATGAATGAGTCTTAGCCAAATCAGTTGCTTACAAGCAACAGTGATTGAATCCATAGTTGGAAAACTTGCCAAAAACTTGTGAGTTTTTTTTGGAAACGAGTATTTGGTGCAAGAACTTGCCTGCTCAACAAAAAGACCCCCGCAGTCGGAATAAAGGCAATTTCGATTTATTTTTTGCCTCCACCAGTTGCTCTTCCTTAGCAAAAACACTCTCCCATGAAGGTTTGTGTGGTTTTGGAGGTCTTAGTTTGGGCTTGGTGGCGGGGGCTCCGCCTCTCGACCCCGCCTTGTATCGCGATAGGGAGCGTGCCCAGGGTGCTGCCCCGAGACCTTGTGAGGGGTGCTGCCCCTAGACCCTGCTGGGGGCGTTGCCCTAGACCCCCACGAGGGGTATTGCCCCTCGACCCCACTGGGGGTGTTGTCCCTAGACCCCATGAGGGGCGCTGCCCCTTGATCCCGCTGGGGGCGTTGCCCCTAGACCCCCACGAGGGGCGCTGCCCCTTGACCCCGTTGGGGGCGTTGCCCCTAGACCCCCATGAGGGGTGCTACCCCTTGACCCCATTAGGGGCATTGCTCTCAAACTCAGATTGAATTTATTTGGTTTTCTAGGTACTCTCCAAATCCAAGTTTCCAAGTTTGCCTACAAGTCTTCATCTATAATATCGTCTAGTTCTACCTCTCCCCTAGTTTTCACTAGACATGGGAAGAGGAAGATATAAATTTGTAAAATATATTAATATAGTATTTACTTTTAGTTTTACAAAAACAATTTGCTATTTTCCTTTTGTTTTAGACTATTAGTATCAACGCACTCCACATGAGGATGCCATTTTGTATCCAATTTGCTTTCAAATCAATCAAATACAACTAGATTCAACTTGAAGTTCTATGTACTCATTTATTGACTCATTGGATGTATCTTATCATTGAATTTTGCAAAAAATAAGTGTTTTTAATGAAGTTTATGCAATTTTTTAAGTTGCCGAGTTTTTGTCGAGTTTTCGCCGAGATTTTTCTGAGCCGAGTTTTTTGGGCTTGCCGAGTACTTGCAATTGGCGAGCTTTCCAACTATGATTGAATCCTAAATGACCTCCTTATCTGAGTCTTAACCAACTTAGTAGCACACATGCAATGCTAATTTAGTCTTAACCAACTTAGTTACCTTTCAGAAATTTCAACTGACCCTTAACTAGGTCAATAATCTACAAGAACTCTCAAGTGAGCCTTGGCCAAGTCAATGACCTGTGCTCTGTCATAAAGAATTTCATTAGTCAGACAGTACAATAGTACTTATTTCCATTTAAGACAATCAACTATTTATCATTAATGGCCTTCGTCAAGCTCCAATGGTGATGGTAGTGAAGAATAAATACGATAATCAACTTTGAGGAATCTTGGAGCATGTAAAAAATAACCATTATTAAAAAGAAAATTGACTCCATAAATGGAAGTGGAATGTTTTTTACTAAAATGTACAAGTAAATAGTCCATATAAGTAGGTCTCTAAACCAATGATATAGTATGAGGAAATCTCAATAGAAGTGCATATTATAAAATAGGTCCTAGGTATTACCATTGAATTTTGATTTGAAGGAGAACTAATGCTAACCATTGTTCCACAGGGACGCATCTCCCTCAAAAATCCCCGCATTTTTGGAATGGGGACGTCCTCCCGCTGCACCACAACCTCTGCTGGGACGCTCAGGACACCGTTGGGACAATGGGGACATTGGGGCATCCTCAGGACGTCCAGGCACTCCTAGGAGTCTCTCAACCATCTTGGGGACGCCCAAGCATCTCCTACGGCGAATAGGTCCAAAAAAGCAATTTTTTTTTTTTTTTTGGGAAGTAGTGCCCAAGGCCGAACCCTAATGGCCAATGGGCCACACCAAAGCCTCCCAAACCCTATAAGACACCCTCAAATCTTCACTTTTACTCACAAATTCATTCCAATAGTAAGGTTGAAGAGTAGCAAAAGAGTGAAGGAGTGAAAGAGAGAATGACGTGTTGCAAGTGCAAGAAAGTTGAGGGGGAGCAAGAGGAAGAGGAAGAAGAGGGATTCTACAACAAGTTGCAGGGATTTTTCAAGCGTAAGGTAGGATTCCATGATTTTTTAAAAAAAATTTCTTTTATTTTTTTAATTAGTTTCATATTCATATTTTAATTTTGTTCATAATTTCATAGACATGGCTGCAAGTGCATTAGCATATTAATTGTTGAATGTTCAATGTCCATATTGTCATCAAGATTCAACATTGAAATTTGAAAATCAAAAGAAATAAAAAAATAAAAAATCATATTCATAGGCATGGCTGCAAGCTATCATATTTTCTATTTTTTTATTTAAGTTTACTGTTTTACAAATTTGAAATTAGTAAATTAGTAAATTACTTTCTATTCATATGTTATAATTTATAATTTTTTATTTTGACATTTTTCAAACTAGGATAAAACTTTTTTGTATCCTTTGCTTCTGCGCTTCGTGCGACCTGAAGTAAGAAAAACAAAAGTGAAATCCTTGGTTGACAAAGATTTTTTATTTATGCATCCTTTGCTTCTGCGCTTCGTGTGACCTAAAGTTAGAAAAACAGAAACAAAATATTTGTGTCTTAATCCTTTGCATTATGCTATGCAGTTACATGCATAGTTTGAATTTTAATTTTAAATTATAAACTTATAAATTTTATATTGTTTATTGTAGTGTCACAATGAGTTCTCATGGCATGAGTGAGGATGAGGTTGAGGTTCACTCTCACAGCGAAACTGAATCTGATTATGGACTTGAGGCTGATGAAAATGTAGAAGTAGAGAGGGGCGACCGTGAGACCCAAACCACAAGTTCCATAGCCAATGCAACTGCAAATATAAATTGCCCCTCCACAATATTGGCAAATTTTGATAAGGGTCCCTTTGTTCCTAAGTGTCCTTTGAAGCAATTTGCAACAAAATTATAGAGAAGGCTTGGGACATCTAGGGGCACAAGGTTGTGGAAGTGTCACTTTTTTGGCTTTGAATTTCAGGGCAGCATTACCAAAGTTAATGCTTCTGACCCAATAGCTGAATTATTCAGTGTGTAGATGAAGGATGATGCTTGTAAGGAAGCTAAGGTAGTGGAACAACTTCCTACACTAATCTTGAGAGGAGGATAATACAAAACTTTATAGATCTTTTCAATAGTTACAAGAACTTAAAACAAAAATAAACATGAATATCATGCATACCACTACACAGTGATTTACGTGGGGAAAACCCTTCCGGGAGAAAAACCCCACTCTAAAAGCCGTCCAATATATTATTCAGAAATGACAAAGATTACAATATACTTGTAGAGCAAGCTTCTCACAAGAGTATCACCAACCAGAGATCCAGAGGTAACACGACTGTTATCAGACTTTCAGAATACATCGCAATACATAGTTGTAATACAACGCCCTCATAAAATAGGATTTCCTTCTAGGGCAAGTCAAGCCAACAAAATATCGATCGTCAGATCGGAGACCTAATGATGAATGGTCCAAGAATACCTTATGTAATTGCAAGGTTGAGACACATTTTGCCAATATTGTAGATAATACCATTGGTAAATTCTTCTTTGCCGATGGCATTACATTCCATTTGGCTCAAGATTACAATATACTTGCAGAGCAAGCTTCTCACAGGAGTATCACCAACCAGAGATCTAGAGGCAACACGATCGTTATCAAATTCTCAAAATACATCACAATACATAGTTGTAGTACAACGCCCTCATAAAATAGGGTTTCCTTCTAGGGCAAGTCAAGCCAACAAAATATTGATCGTCAAATCTGTGACCTAATGATGAATGGTTCAACAATACCTTATGTAATTGCAAGGTTGAGATACATTTTCCCAACAATGCAGATGATACCATTGATAAATTATTTTTTGCCAATGGCATTCCATTCCATTTGGCTCATCTCCTTATTATAAGGAGGCGATGGCGATGGTAGCAAGTGCATGCCATCATAGGTGTCACCAGGGGAGACAAAATCGAGGACCACAATCTTGGATAAAGTTAAGGAAGTTACTTAAAGTTAAATTAAATATTTAACTTATGTTAGTTTATAAAGTTACTTTATTAAAGGGACCATGGGAGACATAAGGGGAAAATATAAATAATGTTATAACTTAAGATGGGTGCCTAGGGAGTCATAAGGGGGCATTGTAATTTAAAAATAAAATCATTTTATTTCCCAAGAGGGGGTCATGGGTTTTGGAGAGAGCTATAAAAGGGCTCTTAGAGTTCATTTTTCTCTTATGTTGGATTGAATATGGATGTGATGAGCCTAGCTAGCTCACTGTTCAAAACCTGTCTTTTCTTAAGAGTATTTGTGTTTTTGAGTTTTTTAGAGAAATTTTAATAGACAGAAGAGAAGGGGCGCATCATATAAATGCTCATAGAATGAAAACTTGAGCTATTCTATTCAAACTGAAATTGCAGAAGGTATTTATTTGCATCAACAATGGATTTAAAACATACAAACATACCCGAAAGCCTCCAGTTTTTTTAATTAAGAAATGAAGCCAGTTTGCCAGTCTATACATGAAATATCTGACAAGATTCAGAATAGGATGAAATAAGGTCTGAATCCAACTGTGAAACTGAAGCTATAGAAGAGGGAATACAAAGTGCTGAAGATGAGGAAGATAAACCCTTGAGAAGTTAGGCGCTTCTCCAAGGAAGAAACACGCCTTAGCTCAAATCCAACGCCCCTCAAGCCAAAATAAATCAGAAAACCTTGCAGAAGGTACGCCCAAACAGCTTTGATGCCTGCTATGCTGAAGGAAGAACACCAACAATCAAACCCTCTGATTTCTGATGAAGAACACTCCAAAAATCTGTTGAAACATTATAGAACTCCTGAAATGAAGCTCTCTAAAACAACACCAATTCAATTGATCTCTCACAGCCTCAAAAGTGCACTCACTGAAGAGATTTCGTTCTCCAATGGTGGATTTGCAGCAACCTGATCACAGGAAGGAAGCAAGGTAGAAAATCCTTAAGGCAAAGTTGAAATGATCAAAATAATATGAGTTTCTCATTGCCCAAGTCTCTTTTATAACCAAGGAGGTCAAAACCTAAAGAGGCCGTACATTTTAGGGTTTTGAATCATTTAAATTTATGGAATACAAACTAAAGTCACTTTCCATAGTTTCTCTTTGATTTTTGGCGCCTCCTTTAGTGAATTAAAAGAAATACAATAAAATATTCACTTTAGACTTATTTAAGTGAAAATTAGAAATATTAAAGTCAATTTCTAATAAATCACTTAAGTAAGCCTATCTCCCTCCAAACTTCACCGAATCCAGTGCTGTCAGAAGCAACTCAGACTCCAGTACTCCCAAGGCACGCAATGAGCCCATCCATGATCTCAGAAAATGAAATAGACTGAACTCTCCAGAAGGTACCACTGACCCTCTAACCAAACCAGTTAGCCCACAAGGGTCCAAGAAAAGGCTAACACACTGCATTAGGTGACTGACTAGAGTGGGGACATCACAATCCGCCCTCCCCGAATTTGCTTGTCCGCAAGCAAACTCAAAGCTGGATGCTGTAAAACACTGTCACCCTCCCAAGTCGCATCCGCTGCTGGTAGATCCCTCCACTTCACCAAGTATTCCCTGATAACCCTTCTCCGAAGATGACGCTCTCTGGAATCCAGAATGGCCTCAGGAACCAATATCAACTTCCCCTCATCATCTAGGGGTGGTAAATCAATAGAAGGAATCACATGTGGTCCCAATGCCTTTTGAGGCGTGAAACGTGGAACACATTGTGAACCTTGCTATCCATCGGAAGATCCAACTCATAAGCCACTTCACCGACCCGTCTGACAACTCTGAATGGTCCATAGTATTGCGGCTTAAGTTTCTCTGTGCCCTTCTTACGAAGGGTGGATTGCCTATAAGGCTGGAGCATCAAATACACCAAATCATCGATCTCAAAAGATCGCTACACTCGCCTCTGATCAACATATTGATTTTGCTGATTCTGAGCTTTTTGTATATTCTCTTTGAGTGTCCTCATAATATCCTGGTTTTCCTGCAATAGATCACCAGCACTAGGTACTCTACTGTCACTTAGTAGCAAATCTAGAAAGCTCGGAGCATCATAACCATATAATGCTCGGTAGGGCGTCATCTGAATGCTCATGTGATGAGTGGTATTGTAGCAATACTCACAAAGGTGTAACCATCTCACCCATACCTTCTGCTGCCCTGAACTGTAATTCCGCAAGTATCCCTCCACCCATTTGTTGACTATCTCAGTCTGCCCATCTGTCTGGGGGTGGTAGCTAGTACTCGGAGTGAGTTCTGTTCCGCATAGCTTGAATAACTCTTGCCAGAAGTTACTCATAAACCTGCTATCCCTATCACTGACTATACTCCGAGGCAAACCATGCAATCTGAATACCTCACGAAAGAACAAATCCACCACCTGAATAGCTGTGTGCGTGGTAGTGATTGAGAAGAAATGAGCATACTTCGTCAATCGATCTACCACCACAAAAATGCTGTCTTTCCCTTGAGCTTTCGGCAAGCCCGTAATGAAGTCCATAGACAAGCATTCCCACTTCCTCTCAGGGATAGGAAGCGGCTGGAGTAATCCTGCAGGGTATGTGTGTTCTTGCTTGTTCTGCTGACAAACAAGGCATTCCCTGACATATTGGAGAACAAAGGATTTGAGACCCTTCCAAGTGAATCTTTCCCGTACCTGCCTATAGGTCTTAAAGTACCCGGGATGTCCTGCCATGGGTGCATCATGAAATGATCTCAAAACATGGTTACCCATCTCTGAATCTGGAACTAGAAATATCCTCCCTTTGTAAATGATAAGATCATCTACAAGAGAGTATCTGGCATCCTACATTGTTCCATCCACTATACTAGAAGCCCACGAGTTCTTAGCATACTCAGCTACAATCATATGTCTCCAGTCCTCTGAAATCTGTGTAAGGGAGCTCAAGTGAGGACGGCGAGATAATGCATCAGCAACTACATTCTGAGTACCCTTGACATAGGAGATGTCAAAATCATAAGACTGAAGTTTGCTGACCCATTTCTGCTGTCTTTCATTCAAATCCCGTTGTCCAAGGAAATGTTTCAGACTATTATGATCGGTTTTAACACAGAATTTACTACCAATCAAGTATTGCCTAAATTTGGCCATGGCATGCATGATGGCCAACATCTCCTTATCATAGATGCTAAAGCTCCTCTCAGGACCTCTCAGCTTCCTGCTCTCGAAAGCTATGGGATGATGATCCTGCATAATGACTGCACCAATCCCTTCACCGCTGGCATCACAATGTAACTCAAAGGGTTTGGTGAAATCCGACAAAGCCAACACTGGACATGAAGTCATGAGAAGTTTGAACTTCTCAAAGCACGCCCGTGCTAATGGTGTCCACACAAATGCACCCTTCTTAGTCAAATCAGTTAGTGGCGCAGCATGCCGCGAGAATCCACTAACGAACCAACGATAGAAGGCACATAACCCTACAAAACGCCTGAGCAGTGTCAATGTCTCAGGTGTAGGCCAATCAATAATAGCTCGAACCTTCTCTGGATCCATGCTAACTCCCTCACTGCTGATAATGTGACCCAAATAAAGAAGCTCAACCATGCCCAACGCACACTTGGACTCCTTGGCGTACAAGGACTTCCTGTCAAGTATGCACAAAACCTCATCTAGGTGAACCATGTGTTCTTCCCATGATCTACTGTAAACTAAGATGTCATCGAAGAATACCAACACATGTTTCCTCAGTTGAGGATGGAAAACCCTGTTCATAGTGGACTGAAATGTAGCTGGAGCATTGGTTAAACCGAAAGGCATAACCAAGAAATCAAAGTGTCCACAGTGACATCTGAATGCGGTTTTCTCTCTGTCCTCTCGGACTCTGATCTGATGATAGCCTATCCTCAAATCAATCTTTGAGAAGTAGCAAGCTCCATGAAGCTCATCTATCAACTCATCAATCCGCGGAATAGGATATCTGTTCTTTATAGTTCTCTTGTTCAACACTCTATAATCAATACGCATTTGAAGTGTACCATCCTTTTTCTTCACCAAGACAACTGATGAAGCAAAGGGTGACTTACGCGGCCTAATGTGCTCCATAGCCAACAGTTCTTTGATGGTTTTCTCAATTTCATCTTTCAAGCGTTTGGGGTCCCGGTAAGGAGTGATCATTATAGGTTTTGTGCCCTCTTCCAGCTCTATGATGTGCTCAATACCTCTATCAGGAGGTCTACCTGGTGGGATTGCATTGAAAACCTTTGTATGTTTGATTTTGAGTTTCTGTACATCAGGATGGTAAGAGGAAGCTTGCTGATCCAACTGTGAAGGCATTAACTTGCATTCAGCAACCCAATCTACCATGTCATGTCAAACCAAACGTTCCATTCTTTTGAGTGAGATTTCTTTCACATTGCTGTCCTTGATGGCTTTAAAAACATGGTTTGTGCCATCAACTTTGAATTTCATTTTCATGTCGATCAAATTGAGTGTGAACTCTCCTATAGCATGAAGCCACTTCATGCCGAGAACTATATCAGTTCCTCCCATGTTCACAACATAAAAATCTGCCTTAAACTCATAGTTATTGAGTTTCAAAGGCAAGTCTGAAATCATCCTCTCGCAATTGAGAGTATATCCATCAGCAACCTTGACTCTAATGCCTTCAAACTGCTGAGTTTGAATTCCTCTCTTCTCCACTAAACGTGAGTCAATAAAATTGTGAGTTGCACCTGTATCTAAAAGGGATATGACTCTTTGACCAACCAAGACCCCACGGAGTCTAAAGGATCCTTCTCTTTGCATGCTGGTTAAATGAGCCTCCTTTAACTTAGTTTCTACTACAATTTCAGCCTCATCTTCTGACTCTTCTCCATCTGTATCATAAATTGGAGCTTGCTGATCAGAAAAATCAGTCACTTTTTCTCCCTCATAAAACCACTCCATGTTCTTGTTTTTCCCTTTAGGTTTGAGGGGGCAATCATGAGTAAGGTCATAAGGGCCTTTGCAGTAAAAACAAAGTTTCCTTCTACGTAGATCATTCATTGTTTCCCGATCCAAAGGTGTTGTATATTTCTTTTTTTGATCAGCATTATCAGCTCTTTTCGAATCAGATTTATTTTCATTGTAAGAAGCAGAAGGTTTGGTGCCAAATTGCTTTCGAGGATTAGAGAGCTCCATGCTGCGAGCTTTCCTCATGGTTTCTTGTAATGTTGGTGGATCAAATGCTTTGATCCATCCCTTCATAGGCTCGAAAAGTCCCTCAATAAAGAGTATGATCAGCCTCCTCTCAGAAATGCCTGTAACCATAACTGACAACTTCTGAAACTCTCCAATATATGACTCCAAACTACCTAGTTGTTTCAGCTGTGCTAGGTCTCTGAAAATTAGCTCGGGGTCACGTTTGTCAAACCTCTCTACCAGTCTATCTGTGAACTCCTGGTATGAAGTAATCTGATCATGGTGAAGAGTAGCCATGCCATGAATCCACCAATCATGAGCTACGCCATCAAGGTGTAATGCTGCAAATCTAATGGCATCCTCCTCGGGCATGGGACGTAGAGACAAGAATGTATCTAACTTGCTGACCCAAGCACGTGCTGTGACTCTACCACTACCATCATAGTTCACCAAGGTGAGTTTGTTGGTAGCTTGTCTAAGATCACTGTGCTGGTATCTAGGTCTTCTGTCATTCCTGTTTCTGTTGTGATCACACCTCTGATTCATGAATTTGTCAAAGTTAAGGTGCTCCTTAACTCTTGGTGGTAATATATCCCATTCATCATGCATAGCCATGATGTTATCTGTAAAGCTAAACTCACCACCCTGTTCAACCTCTTCCTCACCCTCTGGATCATTTCTAGTGAAGGTAGGACATGTTGCCCTCTCAAAAGTGCGAGCTGGAACAATGGGTCTATGAGGTGCGCCATGGATACTGCCCTCATGATTATGCCCTGTATGCTAGCCTCTCCGAAGTGTTAAGTTCTCTACATTTGTGCTAAGCTTTTCAAGGATGTCCGCCACCTTTTCTTGGCCTGCAACCATACCATTTAGCACATTTTGAGCTTCTAAATCCTCATTGTTCTTGTGAGAACTTTCTCCTTCCCTGTTAGCCATATTGTCCAAGTCTATTTCCTCCTCCTATTCTTCAAATGGAAATGTTGGAAAAGGATTATCATCACCTCTTTGATTTATAGGGCCCCTGCGAGAATAGTACCTGTCATAACCCTCCTAGTGTGACTTCATAATTTTTTCTAACTCCACAAGCTGGCAGAATTAGAGCTCTGATACCACTGTGATGAGCCTAGCTAGCTCACTGTTCAAAACCTGTCTTTTCTTAAGAGTATTTGTGTTTTTGAGTTTTTTAGAGAAATTTTAATAGATAGAAGAGAAGGGGCGCATCATATAAATGCTCATAGAATGAAAACTTGAGCTATTCTATTCAAACTGAAATTGCAGAAGGTATTTATTTGCATCAACAATGGATTTAAAACATACAAACATACCCGAAAGCCTCCAGTTTTTTTAATTAAGAAATGAAGCCAATTTGCCAGTCTATACACGAAAAATCTGACAAGATTCAAAATAGGATGAAACAAGGTCTGAATCCAACTGTGAAACTGAAGCTATAGAAGAGGGAATACAAAGTGCTGAAGATGAGGAAGATAAACCCTTGAGAAGTTAGGCGCTTCTCCAAGGAAGAAACACGTCTTAGCTCAAATCCAACGCCCCTCAAGCCAAAATAAATCAGAAAACCCTGCAGAAGGTATGCCCAAACAGCTTTGATGCCTGCTATGCTGAAGGAAGAACACCAACAATCAAACCCTCTGATTTTTGATGAAGAACACTCCAAAAATCTGTTGAAACATTATAGAACTCTTGAAATGAAGCTCTCTAAAACAGCACCAATTCAGCTGATCTCTCACAGCCTCAAAAGTGCACTCACTGAAGAGATTTCGTTCTCCAATGGTGGATTTGCAGCAACCTGATCACAGGAAGGAAGCAAGGTAGAAAATCCTTAAGGCAAAGTTGAAATGATCAAAATAATATGAGTTTCTCATTGCCCAAGTCTCTTTTATAACCAAGGAGGTCAAAACCTAAAGAGGCCGTACATTTTAGGGTTTTGAATCATTTAAATTTATGGAATACAAACTAAAGTCACTTTCCATAGTTTCTCTTTGATTTTTGGCACCTCCTTTAGTGAATTAAAGGAAATACAATAAAATATTCACTTTAGACTTATTTAAGTGAAAATTAGAAATATTAAAGTCAATTTCTAATAAATCACTTAAGTAAGCCTATCTCCCTCCAAACTTCCCCGAATCCAGTGCCGTCAGAAGCAACTCAGACTCCAGTACTGCCAAGGCACGCAATGAGCCCATCCACGATCTCAGAAAATGAAATAGACCGAACTCTCCAGAAGGTACCACTGACACTCTAACCAAACCAGTTAGCCCACAAGGGTCCAAGAAAGGGCTAACACACTGGATTAGGTGACTGACTAGAGTGGGGACATCACAGTGGAGTTTGTTCTTGTTCTTGGAGGAGTTCATTCTTCTCAAGGTTTGTGAGGATGAAATCCTCTGCAAGCAGCATTCTCTACATTGTTGAGAGATACAGTCTGCAAAATATATTGGTGGTTTCATACAAAGATCACAGCTGGGCTACATTGGTGTTCATTTCTTCTCTTTTTCAGTCATCAGAGCTTTGCATTTCAGAATCCATTTGTCAAGCTGGATTGGAAGAAGACATCTTGGAGTTTCTTGCTATTGTAAACCCCATTTTGTTGGCCGTACCTCTGCTGAAGCTGGGCGTGCCATTCATAGGAGGGTGCGAGGGTTTGCAAGGAGGGCGTTTAGGGTTTGGAGTTGAGAATTTTTGTGATTGTGGCGCATAGGGTTGAGGAATAATCAACAACTTCATCGGGAGTGGAGATAGCGATTTAC
Source organism: Sequoiadendron giganteum (assembly GCA_007115665.2). Lineage (NCBI taxonomy): Eukaryota > Viridiplantae > Streptophyta > Pinopsida > Cupressales > Cupressaceae > Sequoiadendron > Sequoiadendron giganteum. The sequence goes on along the minus strand of CM021110.1, from coordinate 421,145,188 downwards.
GGTGGCCAAATCCAGCATTTTCTCACTTCCAGTTCGCTGGTTTCTACTACAGGAGCTTGCCAAAGGTGCTAACATTTTCTGGGGCAGCATATTACATATAATGTAGATGGGAACTATCTAAGAATCCACACAAATTTACTAGTTAGTGCTGAAGGTGTATTCAACACTCCTTCTTTGTCTCAAGAATGCAGTTTTATGTTGAAATCATAATAGATGTCCTTGTTGACGAATTTCTTTAGGTCCATTCAGTAACCAAACATTAGATTGGGATAGTCAAATGTGTTTTGCAATTCAGTTTTATAAAAGATAGTTTGGTTGAATGTATTGGTGCTTGTGTAGTCATCTGCATGATGATCTGGGAATTGGGCAAAGCTTGGCATTCTTTCCTCTAGGGTTTAAATGTCTGGAAAAACAAAATTGTGTGAAAATTTTCGTTTAGTGAAAGTTTTTATATGTGATGTAATAAAATATGCTTTGTTTTTCTCCTCTGTATAATATAAGCTCAACATATGATATTCATGTTTATTGCAGTGAAATTGCTATGTTCATCTTGATTTATATGAATGATATTATTATTATGCTAGTTAATTCTTGACATGAATAGATTAGTGTGTATAGAAGATAAATTTCTGCATGATTTTTTGAATATCCAATTGTTTAAGAATAGTGTTAGCATGGTATATTCTTGTCTTTATGTAATTATTTCATTAGTATAATTTTACCTGTGCTTGTTCCAAGATGTGAAATTACAATTTTTTTTCTCTGCTTTACAATTTTCCCAAATCATTGGCTGTGTAGGAGAAACTAAAATTTCTATACAAGAGATTCGCCTATCATTGAAGCAATTTCCATATGTGAATTATTAAGGTTGAATATGTACAACAATAGTATTTTCCTATCAGTATTGATTATTCTGAATTTTAGGCATCAGTAATGTTCACAGGCCTATTTGTACTGCCATAGAATTTATTATTTTTTTTTCTTCCAAATATATGGTGTTTTGGTACCAAGAGAATTGTATTGTAAAGTGTACTCTTTTATACATAATTTTTTTTTTGTCAAATGGAAGACAAAATTGTAGAGTCTGTAGCAGTAACAATTTTCATAATTTTTGCTTTCTGATTGTTAACTTCTATGAGGTTCATTATCTCCTTTCCTTACCTAAAATCAAGCTCTAACTGCAGTTGCAGGGCAGGTCATCTCCTTTATGTGTTGTGGTGGATGACAGTCTACCTCTCTCAATCATTGCAGCCTCTGTTTCATCTTCTTCACAGGTTATTTCACTATTTCCAGGCATTGGAAAGATTGGATTGGAGTACTTGCATAATGTTGCAGAAAAAAATGGTTTCTCACTTGATCGTGTGCAAGTATTAGGGAAAAAGGCAAAGCAACTAACAATGGATGACATTGAAGGAAAGAAGGTATATTTGCATCATTTTGTTTAATTCAACATTTTATAATTTCCTGTTTTTTTCAAACGTATAATTGATGCAATCTTATTCTTTGAAAGAATCATGTCTCAATGGATGAGATCTGTCAAGTTCCCAAGTGTTAAATTTGTCTTTATAACTCAAAAGATAAATTTGACTTTTTTGTAGAATAACGCCTAGTGTGCTTTTGTCTTAGATCGAGTCATATTTTCCTTTCCTTTGTTAACATTTCAAGTTTCTTTTAATTACTTTTTCCATTTTACATCGAGACGGGATGTCTGAGTGTGGAACTAGATGTCAGGAAGTTACATTAAACTTTGCATGAAGAAACAAGTGGGAAAAGGTGTTAGGAACCTTTGTGGGAATTCAATGCGGAAATGGACATGGGAACTAGACATTTGGAAGTCCACTTAAAGTCTGCATTAAAGGGACAGGAGGAAACGTGGGAATGGCATACATCTATCCTTGTTATTTTCCTACCCCTCATTGCCTCCTTGGCCCTAGCCATGGCCAACACAAATAGTCCATAGGGGATTTATCCCCATCGACTAGTTTTAAACTTTTACTAGAGGCTCTAAAATTTCAATGATTTGTTTCATTGCATCCCAAAAACTTGTTGAAAAATGTACTTTGCCATTGTTATGCCATTCGTTTGATTGGGAAAGATAGGTTCCATCTACTCATTTGAAAAGAACATCTGCTTCAAATTCATTTTTTGTTGGCAAAGAGTTTACAATGCAAAGAAGTGCGTAGCAAACTATGCCATCCTTGGTCAAACTAGCACCTTGGTTCTTGTGAAGGAGCATATCATACACAACACTCTCATATGATTGTAGATGAACTTGGTAATAGTGTGGGCCTTTTGCAATACCTCCATAACCATACAAGTTTTCCAATGTCCTCTAGGGTTAGATTAAGGTATTGTGCTACACATGGGCTACAAAACATAGAGGGATATTTGTTCACACAAGCAATAACATCATATATAATAAATTGAATCACATTTGGTGGACATACACCCATGATTCTATCTGATGCATCGATAGGATTGTGCCAATATAACAAGAGAGAAGGAAGTTGATGGTGTTAGTGTTTCTTATATCAGATTAAACAATGAAAGCACTTAATAATATTGCAACACATAAGACAATGAACACAACAAGATACCCTGGGAAAACCCTCCTCGAGGGAGAAAAACCCAGCAAAATATATCCCTTATATTTTGAATAAATAAGAGCAAAGATCTGCTTTACAAGTCTGGCCTTACTCAAGGCTGAAATAATACAATGAATAATAGCATCACTTCTTGATGCTAAGTACAAATAGATATGCTTCCCCTTGAAGTCTGATCTGCTACAAAGTGCGAACTTGCTTGAATTGAATGGATGAATACAATGACAAGTAAGACCTTGCATATATACAAGAGAGGCGCCTCTTCAAGATAGGTCGGGCCTCTAAAGTAATATAATAAATAACAATTTACAAATAAGGTCGGCCCAAGTGATAATCAATGCAAACGAATCATATAGGGTCGGCCCTCTCCATTTATTAAATGTTATAGTCATGAATTAAATAGCCGAATGGCTACTCATTTAATTCATGCTTTCTTCGTGGAATTCGTGCAAAGGAAGTGCAGCCCTAAGCTGCTATAACATCAACAGATGGGAGTTTGGTTCCTTCTATCTATCCACCCATCTAACATTATGGTGCATCTTGTCATTGCACACTGTTATTGATGTTCATTAATAACATTCTAAACATTTTGTATTGCATCATTGAGCATATCAACTCTCAATGTCTTGTATGATAGGCTTTGAGCCTTAGACCTACAACCACGATAGCATGCATCATATCTTGCTAGTATGTAGACTTCACAACGTGGAATGACAAGATAGAGAACCAAAAATTTAGAACCACTTTCAATAATTTTTCATGGACTTTCCTTCCATCTTGTACTCTTTGAAGTGGTTGTGATCTTGGTGAGATTTGAGGTGCAAAGAAAGAATCATTATTTCCTCCACTTTTGTGTTTGGACCATGTATTATAGAAGTTGATGTCGATGAAGACTCCCTAAAAGGCTATTGTGCATTAGCTGCCTTATCCAAAGGATTTGCCCCTAATGTCTGCAAAATTAGAAACCACTTTTGTCTTATTTCTTGCCTTTTTAGTCTTACCATCAGAAATTGCTGAAAGAGCCTTTTGTGCTTGATAGGTGATATCTACTGGGCACGGTTGGCAAGGAGTGGTGTCATGTCTTGGCTCCTTTGCCAAATCCTATTTGAACTGATATATGCCTCCATTGACATTATGTAGCAAAATTGCATTTGGCTTTGTTTGTACTTTAGATTGATGTGCTATATGCCCATGCAAAGTATCTCTCACATGGCATGATAACTAAAATTTGCAAACATATTGAATTTAGTGTCTCATATATTTTGAGGTTATACATTTTTCCTTATAACTCTTAGACAAAATCCTTATTGTTCCAACCTTCATCACTTCCTCCTTTCAGTACCTAGATCCCCAATACCAAACCACACATTATACGAAAGTGATGGCTTGGAAGAGCAATTCTCTCAATATACCAAGCCTCTCTATATACCAAACCTTCTCACCTTCCTGTATATTCAAAGGTACATGGAAGAGAGATGTATGTGAGAGCAAAGTGGTACAAGAGAGTAGAGTGGCATTGTAAGGTCTCAAGTTTGTCTAATGACATATCTCCTCACAAGGGGCAGTTGAGATTATGAAGGCATGGTCACTTGTGACATTGTGATCCCCTCCGCACCAATGTTATGGTCTCACAACAAATCACCAAAAGAAGAAAGAGAGAGAAAAAGAGAGAGAAGAGAAGAAATGTAAGAGAAGACAATTGCAAGAAAAGTATTTGTAGTATCCCTATCACTTGAACCTCTATAGCCCTCAAATATATCGTTGGGCTATTACTTCCTAGGGTACAATAGGTAATATTTTGAATGTTGTCTTTGGTGCACTATAGAGAGGCTCAAGGACAACTTTTTTGGAATTGAATATGTTGGATTTTGTACAAAGTTTAGTACTTTATAATAAAGTCAAGCTATCTAAGTTAAGGACTAAAAAGTATCAGGTTTAAATCTGAGGAGAACCTTGTTTCCCATGAAAAACTGTCTTGCAATTTTCTTTGAATCGGCATAGCTCTTCTTCCTATCAATGGCTTCATTCAACTTCTTGATCAATTTGACTCGCTCTTCCATTTTTGGCCAAATGCACATATGATTTTCTAGTTTATCCCATTTGATGGGTGTTCTCCATTTTTTGCCATACAATGCCTCAAATGGAGCCATTTTCAAACTAGAGTGATGTGAATTATTATATGCAAACTCAAGTAGAGGTAGGTATTCCTCCCATTGTATTACTAGTCCATACAATATGTAATAGCGGGTACCTAACATGCAACAAGTACCTTTATACCGATTCACATACAAATGAATAGTATTGCACAATATCATCATCATAATGACCAAATAAATACTTCAATGTTTACATACATAAGAATGAAAATTTAATTTCGTAATGAGGTAACACATACTATTGTATTTGCATATGAACATTCTATCATAGCAGCCACAACATTCATAGCATTAGGGCATGATATCATAAAGTTTATGTAATGTCCCCACTTTAGTAGTTGACCAAGTGTGTGTGCGTTAGCCTTGTTCTACATGGTCTCCAGGGCTAACGAAGGGTTTAAGGGGATCCTAGAGTGTTTTGGCCTAGTCATTTCCAGTTTGGGCCAAAACGAAGTTGATTTACTCAGTTTCAGGCATACTTACTATTTTTAGTAAGTCAGCAGGACACAGTGGAGACCAGTTTTGGTGATTGGATTTGATACTCCTCGGTGAGAGCTTTCCGACGAGCTATCACTCGCATTATTCGGAGTCCGATTGCTAATACATTTCAATGCCTGAAGTTTTATTAAAGTAACATTTAATTTAATTGTAAAATATTAAAGTGTTACTTTAATATTTATTTTATGGGGATGTGTACCCAAGGGAGACATAAGGGGATATTTTAATATATGTTTTATATTGCACATCTTTTATCCCACATTGCCCATGAGAGTTGAGTCGACCCTTGGAAATAGAATAAAAGGAAGCGTTTGTGGCTTCATTACATACGGTTGAATATGAGAAGAAATTGGTGTGTGCGTTGCAGGTCCGTTCTTGGCATTAGAGGACGTCTATCCTCTCTTGTGACATTCTAGACGTCATTCCCTTGGGGTTTGGCTTTTGGAATCTATTGCTATCAGCTCCATTAACAGGCAGATTGGGTGCATTTTCAGCTACAGGGAGATTGGGGGTTTCGTTCTTATCTTCCTCTCTACTTGTCCGATGCTTATGTCACTTTGAGGGAATGATTTCAAAAAGATATTGAACAGTTTGAGGGTAGATTATAACAGTACTGTAGCGCAGCACTATTCATGTTACTGTAGCATGACACTATTCACGCTACTGTAGCGCGACACTATTCACGGGTACTATTCATACCACTGTAGCAGCAGATTTTGTAAACATTTGATGAAACATTATAATGCTGTAGAAATTTGTGAGTTGATAACTTGCCATGTATTTGCTTCTTATTGAAATAATATTTTACCAGCAATAGTCAGTTTCTAGATTGCATATTATTGTAGTTTCCTTCTTGTTCATGTTGTGTGTTTGCAAGTTTATGCCAAAACATAAAACAAACAAACAAATGTCTCATTTCCGGAAGTCATAAAGGAATTAAACATTAAACGGAGAAATAAGAAGTTGGATGCAAACTGTTTGTCAAAATTCCTTTCAGCAGTTGGTTTAGTCTTTTGGGCATTCAGGGGTGTCCATTACAGTGGTATCAGAGCAATAAGTCCTGCCATCTTGTGGAGGTCTTATAGGGAATTTGGAACAGCCAGATAGAGGGAAAAGTGTTTGACGAAATGTCAAAACACTAAAATCAAAAATTAAAAACAGGTTAAGCATTTATGTTTGAGCATGTGACAAGGGCCTTATAATCTCCGCAATACCAGAGTAAGACAAAATAGGATTTCGGACTCGCAGTCTAGTTCATCCGTGCAGGTGGACATAGAATCCAGTCATACAGACACAGAGGAGATATTCTTTGATCAGGACAACAATATGGGTGACCGAGATGACATGAACACAGGATTAGGCGGAGGCAGGAATACTGGTCCAGATCAGGGGGAGGTAATGTTCAAACAGTTACTAGATACATTAGAGCAGGGGCAGCGTATGCAGCAGGAACATAATAGGCGAATGGACATGATGTTGCAGCTTATGGCTAGACAGATGGGCGTCAATATTAATCCAGGTGATGCCAACAATGGAAACAATAACAATGGGGGAAACGATAACAATAGGGGCAATGATAATAATGGAGGCCGAGGCAACAATAATGGTCCTGAGAATAACATTAATGGAAACAATGGACTTGGCAACAATGGGAATGAGGCGGATAACTTTAGACACGTTGCATGCTCGGCTCGAACAACGAGCTCGAGACCTCTTCTACCCACCTTCCCACCTAGAGATCCGGTTCAACCAGTGAACGAACCGCAGATTACTGAGTTACAGGGTCAGTTCAGGAGGGACTAGGAGGCCAGTGGACCCGAGTTTCAGGCAGATATTTCCCTCAGAGATTATATGGACTTGAGGATGAGACATATGCCTAGAGCAGGAGGGAGGAATCAGAATTTTGAGCTGAGAAAGAAAGTTGGAAAACTTTCCTTGCCTTATTATGATGCTTCAGGGAAGATGACCGCACGAGCTTGGGTGTAGAAGGTAGATACATACTTGCAGCTGAATCCTATGCCTGAGGAGGAGGCTATCAAGTATGCGGCTATGCACTTGGGCGGCGTTGCGCATGAATGGTGGCATCATGGCATGGTGAC
>CM021110.1:420963547-421137732 GCA_007115665.2 Sequoiadendron giganteum | reverse complement strand
GTTGGCACGCTTGACAGGGGCCCAAAAGGCAATCACATTTAAGGTCAGGGGTACTATCCAGGGGCAGAAAGTGATATCTCTCATTGACACTAGGGCCACACATAACTTCATAGATGCATAGTTGGTAGCCAGGAGAGGATTACAGACCAAGAAGCATGATGGGTTTAGAGTCATGGTGGCTAACGGTGACAAATTATTGTGCACTCGGAAGATATCTAATCTTCGCATTAGGTTTGGAGATGGCTATGAGTTGGAGGATGAGTTCTATGTTGTAGACATGGGAGATTATGATGTCATCCTCGGCATGACATGGATGGCTTCGCTAGTTGAGTTCACACTCAACCTAGGGAAATTGGAGATGAGATTCCAGCACGAGGGCAAAACTGTGGTACTTAGGGGACTTTCGAATGGAGGCTGCAGAGTAGTGTCCTTGAGGAGAATGCAGAGACTTTTTCGTCATGATGACATAGAGTGGGCAGCAGAGTGCTACATTATGCCAGCTCCACCAGAGCCACTGGTAAAGAGTCATCCACCAGATATCCAGAAGATATTCCTCATGGGGTTCCTCCTGACAAGGGGATGGAGCATGTTATTGAGCTCGAGGAGGGAGCCAAACCAACTATGATTACCCCTTATTGTCATCCTAAGAAAAACAAGGATGAGATAGAGAAGGCAATTAAGGAGTTGTTGGAGATGGGGCACATTAGGCCTAGCAAAAGCCCATTTGCTTCAGCAATAGTATTGATGAAGAAGAAGGATGGGACGATGCGCATGTGCATCGATTACAGGGCACTAAATAAGAAAACAATTAAAAACAGGTATCCCATTCCTAGGATTGATGAGTTGCATGGGGCATGCTTCTTCACCAAAATTGATTTGCGATCCGGATACCATCAGATCAAGATGAGAGCAGAGGACATTGAGAAAACAGCCTTCTGATGTCACTATGGCCACTTTGAGTTTATGGTTATGCCATTTGGACTAACCAATGCACCCGCTACATTTCAGAGTTGTATGAACCAGGTATTCAGGGAGCAGTTGAGGAGATTTGTCTTGATCTTCTTTGATGACATCTTGGTCTTCAATAAGACCTGGGAGGAACATTCACAACATTCGGAGGAGTTGTTATCTATCCTAGAGAGAGAGTCGTTGTATGCCAAGGAGTCTAAGTGTGAGTTTGGTATGACAAAATTACTATACCTTGGGCATATTATTAGTGCAGATGGAGTTCGAGTAGACCCTGAAAAGATTAGAGCTATAGTTGATTGGCCTACTCCTACGAACCTCACACAGCTTAAGGGGTTCTTTGGTTTTTGCGGATTTTACAGAAGGTTTGTTAAGGGTTTTTCACAGACGGCAGCGCCTTTGACAGATCTCACCAAGAAGGGGGCCTTCATGTGGACAGGGGTAGCACAGAGGTGTTTTGAGCATTTCAAGCAGGTAATGTCTTCATGTCCAGTTCTAGCTCTACCGGATTTCACGAAGCCTTTTGAGCTTCATTGTGATGCATCGGGTGATGGGATTGGAGCAGTATTGATGCAGGAGAAGCATCCCATTGCATTCGAGAGTAGGAAGCTCCGAGGAGTTGAGAGGAGTTATTCTATCTATGACCGGGAGATGTTGGCCATAATGCATGCATTGGCCAAATTCCGATCATATTTGGTAGGTGGGCGTTTTGTGATCAAGACTGATCACAACAGTATTAAATACTTCATGAGCCAGCGTGATCTTAATGACCGGCAACAGAAATGGGTTACTAAATTGCAGGCTTATGACTTTGACATAGAGTTTGTCAAAGGGAAGAAAAACGTGGTGGCTGATGCCTTATCTCGGAGACCTCACTTATGTGCTCTGGCAGAAATTTCAGGAGATTGGAGAGATCGGATTATAGCAGAGTATGTCGGAGATGCTTGGGCTTCTGGATTGATTTCAGGTACTATACAGGATGATCGCTATGAGGTGATAGATGGATTGATCAGAGTTCAGGACAGGGTTTATTTGATTCCGTCATCACATTTGAGAGAGGCGATACTGAAGGCATTTCATGATGCACCCACAGCTGGGCATCCGGGGGTCTTCAAGACCTACAGGCAGATCCGAGAGCGGTTCTCATGGAGAGGGCTCAAGGATGATGTTCAGAGGTATGTCAGGGAGTGTGCGGTTTGTCAACAGAATAAGGGAGAGCACACCTTTCCTGCAGGTTTATTACAGCCCTTGCCCATCCCTGATAGGAAATGGGAAAGTGTTTCGATGGACATCATCACTGGTTTACCATGAGTGCAGGGAAGGGATTGCATCTATGTGGTGGTGGACCGCTTGACGAAGTTCGCTCACTTCTTCGCTATTCCGTCCACTTACACAGCAGCACAGGTGGCAAATCTTTTCTTTAGAGAGATATTCAGGTTACATGGGCTGCCCAGATTCATTGTCAGTGACCGGGATAGTAAGTTTATGAGTGTTTTTTGGCAAGAGTTGTTTAGGTTGTGTGGTACAGATCTTACACCTAGCACTAGTTATCATCCGCAGACAGATGGGCAAACAGAGATTGTGAATAAATGGGTGGAGGGATATTTGAGGAACTATGTAACTGCACAACAAAAGGCTTGGGTTAGGTGGTTGCATATGGGAGAGTATTGTTATAACACCACTTATCATATGTCCATCAGGATGACTCCTTTCATGGCACTCTATGGTTATGAAGCACATAGCTTCATGGATTTAGTTTTGGGGGACAGCAGAGTGCCCAAAGCCAAAAACTTATTGCGGGATAGTCAGGACATCCTGAAAGTGCTCAAGGAGAATATACAACAGGCCCAGAATCAACAAAAATTGTACGTTGATCAGCACCGAATAGAGTGCAGTTTCGAGGTAGGGGATATGGTTTACTTAAGGCTACAACCATATAGACAGTCATTGCTCAAGAAGAGCGGAGCTAAAAAGTTGAAGCCTAGATTTTATGGTCCCTATAGGGTGATTCGCAGAGTGGGCAAAGTCGCCTATGAGCTTGAGCTTCCAAAGGGCAGTCGGGTGCACAATGTGTTTCATGTGTCTAGGCTTAAGAAAGCCATTGGTCAGAGTGTAGTGCCTTCTGCAGATTTACCCCCTTTGGATGAGGAGGGGAAGCTTGTGCTAGTACCCGAAGCTATTCTGGACACCAGAGAGAGGAAGCTTAGAAACAGGATAGTGAAGGAGTATTTGGTCAGATGGAGAGACCTGCCGGAGGAGGATTCTACATGGGAAAGTGAGCAGGTTATTTAGCAGGCTGGACTGAGATTGCTTGAGGACAAGCAATTTCAAGGGGGGCAGACTGTAATGTCCCCACTTTAGCAGTTGACCAAGTGTGTGTGTGTTAGCCTTGTTCTACATGGTCCCGAGGGCTAACGAAGGGTTTGAGGGGATCCTAGAGTGTTTTGGCCTAGTCATTTCTAGTTTGGGCCAAAACGAAGTTGATTTACTCAGTTTCAGGCATACTTACTATTTTTAGTAAGTTAGTAGGACACAGTGGAGACCAGTTTTGGTGATTGGATTTGATACTCCTCGGTGAGAGCTTTCCGACGAGCTATCACTCGCATTATTCGGAGTCCGATTGCTAATACATTTCAATGCCTGAAGTTTTATTAAAGTAACATTTAATTTAATTGTAAAATATTAAAGTGTTACTTTAATATTTATTTTATGGGGATGTGTACCCAAGGGAGACATAAGGGGATATTTTAATATATGTTTTATATTGCACATCTTTTATCCCACATTGCCCATGAGAGTTGAGTCGACCCTTGGAAATAGAATAAAAGGAAGCGTTTGTGGCTTCATTACATACGGTTGAATATGAGAAGAAATTGGTGTGTGCGTTGCAGGTCCGTTCTTGGCATTAGAGGACGTCTATCCTCTCTTGTGACATTCTAGACGTCATTCCCTTGGGGTTTGGCCTTTGGAATCTATTGCGATCAGCTCCATTAACAGGCAGATTGGGTGCATTTTCAGCTACAGGGAGATTGGGGGTTTCGTTCTTATCTTCCTCTCTACTTGTCCGATGCTTATGTCACTTTGAGGGAATGATTTCAAGAAGATATTGAATAGTTTGAGGTTAGATTATAACAGTACTGTAGCGCAACACTATTCATGTTACTGTAGGACGACACTATTCACGCTACTGTAGCATGACACTATTCACAACAGTATTCACGGGTACTATTCATACCACTGTAGCAGCAGATTTTGTAAACATTTGATGAAACATTATAATGCTGTAGAAATTTGTGAGTTGATAACTTGCCATGTATTTGCTTCTTATTGAAATAATATTTTACCAGCAGTAGTCAGTTTCCAGATTGCATATTATTGTAGTTTCCTTCTTGTTCATGTTGTGTGTTTGCAAGTTTATGCCAAAACATACAACAAACAAACAAATGTCTCATTTCCGGAAGTCATAAAGGAATTAAACATTAAACGGAGAAATAAGAAGTTGGATGCAAACTGTTTGTCAAAATTCCTTTCAGCAGTTGGTTTAGTCTTTTGGGCATTCAGGGGTGTCCATTACAGTTTATAATTGAAATACTAATCTTTTACTTCTTAACCAGTAACCCAATGGAATTAGAATTCAAATTTAAATAAGCAATTAAGTCAAACCTCTTCCGTCCTTTCTCCTTAATCTGAAGGAGAAGAGGGTTGAGAGAGAGAGAGCATTATCGGGACAATTTCCACCCTGCCACGAAGCCATAGGCTCCCTCATGCTACCCCCTGAAGGGAGCCCGACCCATTATGAAGAGTCTAGCAATCCGTGGCCAACATGTGTGAAATCTGTGCAGCTATGGAATAACCAACACATGCAACCTATTAATGCCCAAGAAAAAATATCTAAGCATATGTCCTTTACCCATGAAATGACTCAATTTAGTTCAAACAATCCTCTCTTATTTGAATTAAAAGCTTTTGCCAAAGCATTTATCTATTACTTGTTCCCTCGGATCTATCCTGGTAGTCACTTTGCACCTTTACACATGTTGTTAAGGTTTAAGTACCTTTGGTATCATTTAACAACTTCAGTCATAATTCTTATTAACACAATGCCATCAAGTTTTTTTTTGCTCTGATAAATTAGCATGGTTTTCCTCTTATAACCATCAATTAATTACTAGCCATGTTGTTCAAATTTAAATTCAAATTGACCCATCTAGCATGAGAAGGCTGGTAATACATGTTATCGAATGCATGAATTCTACCAATTCAACATGGTACTGAAATGAATTATATACTATCACATTGCGGTGATCACAAGAACTTCAAATGTGGGGGTTTAGAACCATTATACTACATAACTCTCAAGTTAGAAATTACCAGCATATAATGCAGAACTTTTAATCTTGATATTATTTCAGCTTAACTGCAGAATTCAGTGTTGGCAAGAGCAGCAAGCTGCAGAACAGATTTAACTTAAGCATGGCATAGCATCACAAAACAGGGGCTTAATACAGATCAGGATTTTTGATGGTTATGAACAATCTACTAGTCATAGTGCTGTGATGAATAGTATGAAGCTGATGAAGTACTTTGCCATGGCTGTTGTATAGCACTACAACAGTCATGTGGAAGTACTTTCACCATTAGTTTATAATCAAGTAACATTATGTTACTAGTAATTTATACTCAGAAGTAACCTTCTTTTAAATATATATTTATCGGCCCTTAAATTCACATAGTAGTTACAGACCCAGGGTGTGGTTCAACCCAGTTTTGTTTAATAAGAAAGATAATCCCATTACTTGTTTCCTTAGGCAATCTGAACATTTACATTTATCCACTCCTAAATTCAGAGCAGCTATAAGCTGTTTCCATTTAATCAAAAGTAATTACCCACTAAAAAGATTTAGGATGTAAAGTTTGAAATTGGAAATTCAGTATCATACAATATGTATGACATCGCATAGAATTGGGAAGGATAGTGCTCAGAAATATAGGTATAGAAGATTCAGACAATTTCTCCACTTTTATTAATTCCTACATATGCTGACCTTGCTCTCACTATCCTTCACAAAGAGCTAATTCTTAATCAGGAGGAATTAAACTGTATTTTCATACCTGTAAAATTAGTGTTTGCAGAGACCTTCCCTTCTCCTAACCGTGTGCAACCCCTTCCATTTCCTTCTGTTCTCCTCCTTTCCAAAATAAAATAGAATGCCGTAATAATCGTCCTCTTCCTTGTTTTATTACCACCCATTCTTCCTTCCTTTCTACGTGGAAATAGGGGGCATCCTAGGTGCTAGATGTTAATCTATTTTTTTAAACCTTTTACCTTATGTTGACAGCTGGCTGTTCAAACTTATTTGTGCTTTAAGGAAAATATGAGGCTGGCGTACCTTATTAAAGGTACCCTTTTTAAAAAAAAAAATTGTCTTTCCTCAGCTTGGGTCCCACCACTAATTTAATCATACCTTTTCAATTAAAAAGAATGAGTATTTATTGAATTAGTATATTTTAATTTTATTATATTATTATTTTTCTTTATATATATATATATATATATTTTTACTTATTTATTTTGAATTATAATTCACTCTTATTTATTTTGAATTATAATTCACTCAATATACATAAATATGAATATAAAATTATTAATAGTTAATAATTTCAATTTCTCATTGAGTTAAGAATTAAATAATTAAAATATTTCAATTTACCCTTCCTAATGCAGTATGCAACTTGGGAATAACACTACGTGTTCGTGTGTGCTACTCTCACACAAATTTCCCTTGGATGGATAGACTCCTCTTCCCGATGATACTCTCTCTTTTCAGCGAGAGTGCAAGAGTGTCCTATGACACTCCAAAATCAGGAATAACATTAGTTCATTACAATAATCTGATCTAAACTTAACAATTTATTCATAATATTAGCATTTCCATATAAAATTCAATTATAAAGCTATATATGAAATTATAGAAACACATTCTTAAACACCATAATTAACCCCATTCATTGTATCATTAAAACAGTTACCTTTTAACAACTAACTAAAACAACTGTTTCTATATCCAGATGAAACAACATACAAGACAACATTATAGAAATTTAGGGGCCAACTATTATGACCGTTAAGTTTCATATTCAGTTGAACATCCATATCAACATGACAATACAAAATTTAGGGTCGGGTTTCATGTTCAGTTAAACATCTATATTAGCATGACAATACAAAATTTAGGGCCGGGTCACAATTAGAGTTGTAACACAATAAATTTGAAGCAAATCTTCTAAGATTTGATTCACCCATTTTGTTTGAACATCGGTCTCTGATGATAAGCTAAATTGATGTTCAATTGAGTTCTTAATGTTGAAAAAAGGGTTGCCAAATCTTTGAAGTCATCCACACATCTCTATCTTTACTTCTATTCTATGATTGCCTTAACAAATTTAAGTGGTAATGTATAAGTAGAAAATTTGACTTAATTTTTGCCACCATTTGGCTCCATCATCGAATCTTCTCTTTTTCCTCCTGTATCAATCCAATTTGATCCCACCAAAGGGATGCATGACCCTTCAACTTGGTACTAGCAAGCTTCACCATCTTTGGGTCTTTGATGGATTCAAATTCAAAGTACTTCTACATCTTTGCAATCCAATCTACAAGCTTTTTAGCATGCAAACTTCCATTGAAGCATAGAGTCTCTAAAAGTGTTTGATTTCCAATAAGAGATATGGCTCTTATGAAACGTTCATTCATATATTCTCTTACTATTCAGCTGCTTTTGTTTCTTCTTCCTCATCTTCACTTAGATTCTCAAGAGCTACACCTCTTGTCATGTCCCCGAAATAGCAATACCATAAAGATCAAGTGTTTAAATAAATTAATAAATAAAATAAATAGCAATATTAATATTAAACATAAAATAAATGTGTGCCATATCAATATAAACATATATGAATATGAAATAAAAAATATAATAATAATATATAGGCAAATTATTGTTATTACATTCTAGTATTAAATAACTTAATATCAAAAATAATAATAATAAATAAATATTATAATAATTACACATCAAAGATTGTAATACATTAGAATAAAATAATAATAAGATATTAGCAAATTGGTTTTATTATTATACTTTAATGTTAAAATATGTTCAATAAAACATCAAAATAAAATAATAAAATAAGTATATAATCTGAAATATCATAATTTTTATTAATAATATATTATTTTCAAAAATAGATATTATTGTGATAATAAGCTTTTAAAGGCAGCAATGAAATCTAACAAAGAGATATATTTTATGAAAAGTCACCTCTTTCACCAAACAATACATTCCCCCCATGAGTCACCTACCTTGAATGGTATAAATAGAAGGAAGGAAAATAAGGAATAGGGAAAAACCATTGAGAAATACGATCTGCAATTCAAAACAGCAGCAACAATGATTGTTATTCATTGGAATATAGAGCCATTTAATATATATATTATTTAATAGGTATACAAGTATATATGCATAGATATAGATAAATTTTATAATGAATAATATGCAATGAATAAATAATATATATGAAAAAGGAAAGAATAATTATATGAACATATATATATGAATACTAATGGATATAAGTAAAAGAATAATTATATATATATGTTTATGAAGTATATATATATATACACGATTATGCAGTGTTCCACAGGGACGCGTCCTTCCCCCCCTCCCCCCCTCCCCCAAAAAAACCCCGCGTTTCCTAGAGGGGAGACGTCCCCCCACCAGGCCACCACCAACGCCACCATCCCACCACTAGTGTCGTTGTCTCCAAGACGCTGATAGGACTTTGAGGACGTTGGGGTGTCCTCAAGATGTCTAGGGGACTCCTAGTTGTCTCCGAGATGTATAATTCTTATACTTATACATCTTTTTATAACTTCTTTTCAAGTACTATATGTATTTCAACACCCTACTGCCCCCTCGCCGCCGTCCCCCTGCCGTTCCCAAACTTAGGCCCCACGTCCCCATGTCTTGGAAACACGTCCCCTGCCGTCCCCCCGTCCCCGTCCCCAAAACCTCGTGGAACACTGCGATTATGCAATAATGATACTTATAAGTAATGATGACTCTTTAATATAAACATAAGTAGATTATGTATATTTATGAATTGTCCTCATCCTATGATCAATTCAGTATAAGGTTGAAGGAGGCGAGTAAAGAAACATGGAGAGATATAGCAACTCAGGTGATGTACTCACTTAGCAATAATATTTAGCATATTTTGAACATAAGAAATAGATATTGCTAATCTGATTATTGATATAATGCTTTCTTTAATCTTATCATAATGAGAATTATTCTATGAAATGATGAACTTAAAGAATCATTGATAAATGAAAATATATTTGATTATAGGCATGAAATAGATCTTGGATGAATGCAAATATATCTGATTGTGTAAAGATTGTCTTCTCCGTGCTTGTAACCCTATTAGGGAGGGCAAATCATGAGTGAAGTGGATTGGCTAAAAACCTCACTTTCAACCCCTTAGGCCCTAGACAAGGGATTGGGCCTTGCAGCCCTTTAGGCCCTTGACTAGAGATTGGGTTATAGAAAGATGGGGGTCCCACCTAGGGTTTTGCCCCTTAGGCCCGAGATAAGGGATTGGGCAATAGGAGGTGGTAGGCCTTAGGCCACTTGGACTCTATGGTTCTTCTCTCTTAATAGGATGAGTGTCTTCCGAGGTGTTGCCATAAGTGGAGTATGCAGGTACTAAGCCACTAGGCAAGAAGGATTGTGATGGACAACCTCTTGAGCTTTACATGAGGGCTTCAGGGATGATCCACTTATGGCACTTCTCTTATGTCTTCCTTATTGCCTTATGACTATGAATATATTTTGGATATCTAGATATTATTGCTAACAATATATATGTATGTGGAAATGTTATTAAATTGGTGAATGCAGATTTCAATCTAGGATTATTTCATTAGAGAAACACATTCCTTTTGGAGAGAAGAAACCCTAAACCTAATCAACAATTGAATTCTAGGGCAAACAAGCGAATTCAAGAGCAAAACTAGGTAAGGGACATTACACCTCTCCTTTGTGTTGTTTCAATGCTTCTAACCTTGTTGCCATCGCCCTCAATATCATTGCCATTTCAGTATTACCATGAGCCATTTTTTCTTCTCAACCCTTTGCAGTTACACAAGCTTGACCGACTCTGATACCACTTAATGTAGTTAAGGATTCATTGCCTAATGAAGGACAAGTGAACCCAAGCAACCTCACATACAACCCAATAGTCGGTAGTAACAACATTCAAATTTTTTAAAAGAACTAAGCTTACAACAGGACACTCAACAGTATCAAAAATTACATAACTATCTCAGCTGACAATTGCAACAACAATAATAATTTTATTGTACGTATAAACCAACGCACATAAATGTAGTAAAATAATGTTTTGCCATATACACTTCAACCATTGGGTAGGTGCTTTAGTTCATGCAGAATACCCTTCATCTCAGGGAGTCAATAGTATATACTATAAATAATCCTTTTGTTTCTATATGAACCTTCGTACCTGCATAATATGTATCTCACTCTGCATACTGAAAAAACCATATTTCTTTTTGTGCTTATATGGATACTGTCTGCCCAGCAAAGGTAACCGCCTAGATAAAAATAGGAGGAAGTAAATTGTTGTTAGGATGGTAACAGTGAATGAAAACTGTTTGTAATCCCATGTCCAAAGAATAAAAGGAAGTTAGTGCCTAGGGTAAGCCATAGGCGGGTCCTAGCAATACTAAAGTTCTTAGAAAAGATAAGTACAAGAAGGAATAATGCCAGGGCAATCCTCTGGTGGGTCCAATAACATGTGTTAAAGAGGTTGAAACAATTTTCCCATATCTGTAGTATATGTCATGTGGGCCCCAACAGAAACTAAAGAGGAATGCCCAACATAGGACATAAACAGCCAAAAGTGGTGGGTCCTAATGGACGCAACGCCTAGAAGAGGTTTCAAGTGACATGGTAAAGAAGTGGGCCCCTGCCAAACCACCTCAGCCATATTTCAAACAATTGCATCCAACACCAACGAGGAAGATTAAGTTGTCCGCACGTCTGACCAAACAGACCAAACATTAAATCAAACAGTATTAGAAAAGCTAGACCTAGAACACAGAACAAACAAAGTTTTATTAGACATTTTTGGGTGTGCGGGATCACACAAGCCCAGAATGCTCCTATATCAGGATGGAAGAGAGATTCTTCAAGAGTATGGTGCAAGAGTTCTAGGAGACATCTAGAGTTTTCCTACCCTAAGGCGAGTACCATAAGAATGCCTACACTCCAACAATTTCATTTGGACATGACTTATCTGCTACGATAGTCTTTGAGGTTCTCCAAGAAATTATGATGCAAGAATTCTAGGAGATATCCAGAGTTTTTTGAGAGGCTTCCAAAGCATTTGAATTGTCAATGAGAGGGACTTTGAAGACTCTCCAGATTAATTCCAAGAATTACTTCAGATATCACAAGAGTCATATTCACATTTATTGTATAGTAATGGCCTGAAATAAGTATGCATGTTTTGCTTCTTGCAAGATATTCAAATCTAGTCTTTATCTAGCTTGACTCAGTCTCTACTACAATGTGAAATTTATAAATCTTTTTTGCAGTCATATCTGCCCATGATAGTGAACTTTGAGAATATGTAAGTTTGATATTTTAACTATTCTTTCCTGAGAATTTGGCTGTAATCATGTGCTATAATATGTATCCGTCTGGATGACCCTAAGCTGACATTTGCTTGAAATAGGGGAAATGGATCAGTTTGGGGGAAATTTATTATGACACAAGAAAAATGCATTAACTGATCAAAAATTTAAGTAGGCCAATTACTTAACACGTTACATAACCACTATATATTTATAACAATTATGGACTTAATACTGACTCTTATATATATATTTATAACAATTGTGTACTAAGGTAGTGAATGGCTAGTACGAACATAATGATCACCGAAGTGTCATATGGCTGAAGCCTAAAGGCATAAAATCCAGGAGCAACTAACAACTGCATATGCCCTGATGGCAAGATAACCCCAACATGATGGTGGGATATACGAGTAGTTAGAAAATTCATTTAAATATTGTCTAAGGTTTCTTTAGCACAATGTAGCTAAAAAGATATCTGATCAAAGCATAGTATTTCCATTATGCATCCATTCCATCATATTGGTTTCTAAAATGATCGTTGCTCCTGGACAATGGGTAAAAAGTGAATACACAACCATGTTACTTTCATCTCTTCTAGATTTGGATATGTGTGAACAACTTTTTTAATTTCTATATTTTTACTGATTTTTATTAATCCATTAATTTTATGGCTTCTGTCTTGTATTTGGAGATGCCTTACAAAGCTGATTTTCCTTTCGTTTGTAGGTGGATGTTCTGTTGGCTGAACCCTTTTACCTTGCAAATGAGGGAATGCTACCTTGGCAAAATCTACGATTTTGGTAATTCAAAATACTGATATCAATAAATAGAGAAACTTCTACAAAAATATTTAGCTTTTTTGGCACTCCTTATAATTATTCTCTATTGTTAATCAAATCTTGTTTCCATCAACTTGTGGCATGCGGACAATACTGTACTTTTCTCATAAATTTGTTTTCTAATATGTCGGAGGTAGTTCTAATGTCCATGAGATGCATGCTGGTGATGACTAAACTTTTGTTCTAAGTAGTATTTATGCGTATTCATAACCAGGCAGGTGCAATTAGGTCTTATTTGGAATCTCTCTAAACTAGGGCTGTTAAACCTAAACCTAGGTGTTGAACTGATATTCACACATGGGACAGTAGCGGTTGTGTTTTCCAAATTAGTGGTCCTATAGTTACTGACAGTTGCATGCGACCTGAAGTGTTGATTAATTCTTTTATCTACATGATTTATAATTACCCTCGAAGCTTGTTTTCTAATAATTATTGTTTGCTGAAGCTTGAAATGATTCAGTCAAAGAAATTCAATAAATTTGCAAGATTTATTAAAGAAATTCAATAAATCTTGCAAATTTTGATTTTGATTTCTTAATTTTTACTCTTTCTTCTGTGTTTCTGGAATGGGGATTTCAATAAACATAGGGACCTGTTTTAGGAATGGCAATGGTAGGAGGCCTTTTTTTGAAAACTGCAGAGGACAACAGTACATTGAAATTTTCAGTATAAATAAAGAAAATGTTTAAATAATAAAATCCAAAATATAGAAAATTAGGACACTTAAATTAAAACAAATATAGCTGTACATGAAAGTTATGATTTGTCATGGTTTAAGTTCAGATTCAAAAAGTGGTTTTGTTAGCAGAGAAGTCAAGTTTGATGAACATTCATGACTCACAGCTTCACAACTTCACTCTTTAGCAACAAATACTTATAGTTTTTCTTACTTACTGGAAGAAATGCTTCTATTATTTATGATTTTGATGATGGTGATTATGTACACACTAGTTTTTCAGGAGATCATGATGATGGCAATCAGCCTACTTTTGTAGGTGAAGATCATGGTAATGATAATGAAAACAGTTCTTCTATATAAATAACAGAGAGAATTCAAGATGTTTATGGACATGAAGAAATATGGTATGGGAGTATTTCAATATTTCCTCTGCAGTGTTGTTCAATGCCACTCTAATTGTGACACATGTGGTGCCGGTCTGCGTTAGGGTGTATATATTTGTGCATTGGAGGTTGGCCTTTTGTGGTGTCTATTTTGGTTTGAGAAATGCTGTGATCTAATAATCATGCATTTGTGTAGTACATGCATCTTCCTTTAAAGAGGTGGAGCATTTCATTGATTGTTTCAACGGATTAGTCAAATTATTGCCAATCAATATCCTATGCAAGTGGCCCTCTTCTTGCTTTCATAGTGCCACATATGTACTATCCTTCATGTGCACAAAATATTGATATGTGAAGGTGGGGCATGACCCATGCCATTTTAAGGGGCAGCTGGCAGCAGCCACCTTGAGTTATCAAAATTCATAATTAGCAAAGTTTAAATCCCATCTCATAGAGTTTATACTTCTTCCTACTTCACTCTTTGCCTTTTATTCATTCCTCTTTCCCTTTTATTTTTACTACTTTTAGCCCCCAACATATCCCCTAAGCCTATGTATGTATTCCTCTCTTCTCCTTACTTACTCACTCTCCTCCTATTTCCTATATTTTTCTATTGCCTAAATTCTATGTTGCTGGTTCTGGTATTGGTCCTGGTTCGGGTTCGTGGATCTGGCTAAATTTTTTGGGGGTTGGGTTCGTCCGTACAAAAAACATGTAAAATCACACACACACACACACACACACACATACATACATACACTCACACACACATGCACACACACACACATACATACACACACACACACATACACACACACATACACACATACATACACACACACACGCATATACACATACACATACATACACACACATACATACATACATACATACATACATATATGCAGCCTAGACGCAGAATTAATAGCATCATATAAAGTTATAAACAACAAAACTACCATAAACTTGAATGTCATTTAAAACATGCATGACAAATATTCATTGTTCAAACTTCAAGTTCAATATTAAAATAATAATAAGTTCAACACCTTTAATCATCAAATGGATCTATTAAATCTTGCTGTTCCACTCTCCCTCCCTTGTATGGATCTCTGACTCAAAAGGAACCAAATCATCACCTCCACTCATCCTAATCATAGGCACAACCAACTAATAGCCTTTTCTTATTAGTCACACTTTTTGCAAGGATAACAAACCTTGATCCAATACAAACTTGATCCGAAAAATGCTGGAGATAGTCTCCAAGCAATCACCAATTACTGATTGTTAAAATGGTCACCTCTACAGAACCTCCTACACACTTAAAGTTTAGTTTGATCAATTCATATATGCAAGTAAACATGGAAAACAAGCATAACACATCCATACTAATGCATCACACACTATCAAAGAGTTTGGACATGCAAGTTACACTTGGAGAAACCCTCAAAATAGACTTGTTTTGGTGTTTAATGTATTTTGCAAGTCAATATTAGGGTTCATAGGTGCGCCTAGTCAAATCAATTGACCCAAAATAATTTAAAAAAGAAAAAAGAAAAGAAAAATTTAAACACTTCAAAATGTGACGTTGTAGGGATGGGTTCCTTGCGAGTTCACCTAGATCTGCCCGGGTTCGCCTCAGGCAAACTGGGTGGCCTTTGTTAGTGTTTGTAGCTTAGGGAGATATTTCTCCTAAGTTAAAATAAAATAAAATGAAATGTTTTTCAAGGTAGGTCGGCCTTGATGGGCAATTAATATTTTATATCTTGTATTTATCTCCTAAGGGGGCCGACCTAGTGGAAAGGTCACCTATCCTTGTATATAATGAAGGTGATTTGATCTCATTTGAACACACATTCATTCACACTTCAATTCACATTCTTACAGAGCAGAAGTTCGCCCTTCAGCAGCAGATCGGATTTCAAGAAGAAATATATTCATTTGTGTCTTTGCATCAAGGAGAGATGCTACTATTTATTGTATGAGATTCAGCCCTGTATGAGGCCTGAGTTGTAAGCAGATTTCTGCTCTTATTCATCTGATATATATATATATATATATATGAGAGATTATTTCTTGCTGGGTTTTTCTCCCTCGAGTAGGAGGGTTTTCCTAGGGTATCTTGTTGTGTTCATTGTCTTATGTGTTGAGTTTTCTGCTTATTGCATTTCTGATCTAAACTCTAACAGCCTTTGGAAGCCCCCAAACCAGACCCACAAGCAAATCGGACTGGTACCCAGATCCGGTTCGAACCGGACTGGGATCCAACTGATCGCCAGAGGGATTTGGTAACACAACCTAGACTTCATTTTTCCTCACTTATGACTTCATAATTCTCTTAATTTTTATGCCCTCCCCCTCTTTTGTGTAACCTATCCCCTTTACACAACACACCATCTACTAAAGTAGATTTTGTGGCACCTTTTTCACAAACTCTAAACCTTAAACTAATTTAATATGCCCTTATATTTGCACAAATAAAACCGAAGCACTTAATTTGTCATATCAAATGTTTTTACAAAGAAAGCAAAAACCAAGGCAACCACATGAATGAAAAATCTCTCCATTAATTACAAGGAGACATAAACAAGAACATACAATGAAATAAAAATACTCTATGAAACACTTCTTTTCCAAATGTGAATTGATCTAGTGATTTATTCAACCTCGTCCATAGTATTTTTTCATGGTTATTGTGTGTAGGCAATCAACTGAGTTATTATTGTTGATGGCTTTGCCCCCCACCAACTGACTCACCACCTTATTTTCATGTTTGAGGAATGTGGCTATGGAGGTAGTGGAGGGGGTACTCTTCAATTGCCCTGCAGTTTGGGTAGCTTTTAGTGGTAGAGCATGGGGTGTGTTTGTTTCTCAATCACTCAAAGTAGATGCAAACACAAAAGGTAGAAGAAATCATTCAAAGACTATGATGTGGTTCCTTTTAGTTTAGCTATTTAGTGTCATCATTAGAGAAGGATACACTTGAAATCGAGAGAGCTGATTAAAAGGGTGGAGTTAAGCCATTTGGGCATGGAAACATCACAAAAGTTCAGCCATTAGTGAAGGAGCTGGTCAATGATAAGAATGTTTGCAGACTTTCTGTTGTGAAAGAGATCTGTTATGGGAATGGCAGTGGCGGGAGCCCATTTTTTAGAGTTGTGGGAACAACTTGTTGATGTTATTAGCAGCTTCGGGCTGCTTCTTCCAGCTTACACAATTCGAGAATAAGCATAAATTAAATGATAGCCTAATCGGCTATTTAATTTATGTTCATTGAGATTATTTTGTAATTCCTATTTGGGCTGACCTACATTGTTATTTTGTAATTTATTTATTCTTGAAGATGGCCGACCTAATCAAGGAGATATCTTATCTTGTATAAATACAAGGTCATTCCTTGTCATTTGATAATCAAGTTCATTAAGCATATTCACATCTAGAGAAGGAGTTCACACTATTTGCAGCAGATCATTTTCTTGTAGCAGCAGACCTTCATACTGCAGCAGCAGACTGAATTCAAGGAGAAACATATTCATTTGTATCTTTGCATCTAGGAGAGGTGCAATTGTTCACTGTATTAATTTCGGCCATTGCTGGGCCTGTGTTGTAAACAGATTTCTGCTCTTATTCCTATATTATATAACAGAATTATTTGCTGGGTTTTTCTCCCTCAGGAGGAGGGTTTTCCCAGGGTATCTTGCTGTGGTTATTGTCTTATGTGTTTCAATTATTCTGAGTGCTTTCAGTTGTTTATCTGATCTATAAAACACTAGCACAACTGTACATTGAAAATTTGAATATAAACAAGGAAAATATTTAAATAATAAAATCCAAAATATAGAAAATTGTTACACCTATTTGTACATGAAAATCAAGATTCATCATGGTTCAAATTTAGAGTCTTTCAATGTAATGGATCAAGATTCAAGTTCGGAAACAATAAATAATGAAATTATAACACTTGAAAGTTGAAATAAATATTAGATGAAAATTAAGATTCATCATGATTCAAGTTTAGATTCTTTAGATGTAATGAATCAGGATTCAATTTTTATTGATTCAAGATTGGAAACAACAAAAATTTCATTGTTTTCATTACAAATATAATTGCAAATGGGCCAAAGGCATAGCAGTATGATATAAAAAAATACAGCAACTGAACCTCCTTTGGCTGTGTCATTTGGGATATCAATATCAAAATTGGCCTCTGACAAGGCACTCCCAATACCCAATTGTGACTCATCCAATTTTTACTTTGGGATATTGTTTGTTGTTTCTAAATTCCTCTCTTGTTTATTATAACTAGTTTTTGTTTAGCAACAATACTTACCATAGTTCAGTAATAATTATTTGTATTTGTTTGCCAATATATGAGTAGTAGATTATTAAGGTATCATTATATTAATCCATTTATATGTTGTAAATTTTAGACTTAAACATTGTAATGTTTTTAACTTGGTAGATCCTTTAAGAAGTATATAATAGGGAATAGTTCAAGTGATAAATTGTTTGTTTTTAATTATGTATTTTTGCAAAACCTATAAAGAGTTGTGCACAATTGTTTCTCTAGCATGGCTTTCAGCCATTAAGCCAACTTTTGGTTCATATTTTATGTGTGTAAAGCTAAACCAATAAAAATATAATGTTAAATTTTTTATAATATATATATATATATATATATATATATATATTGTCATGTTCCCCCCTCGCCCCCCTCCCCTTTTTTTAGACTGTAGGAATTGGGTAGCCCCCCCTATAAACTGCAGTGCACTTGGTAAACTTTTTTCATGTGACCGGTGATGCTGGCACGACATGCCCTCCGGTACCGCGTGGATGGGGGGGAGACTTGACCTCTTGCTTGCAAAAAGATGCTTTAGCCAATCGAGCTAGGCCCCCTACCCCGTCATGTTCCTTTTTTGAGCTAAGGAAATAATTTAATAGTTAAAATTAAGTTGTCGAAAAAATAACTGAGTTATATTCATAAAAGACAACTTATGTTTAATTATTAAAAAGGTTGCTTTAAAAGGGAAACCAAAACTAATGCTAGAATGGGATGCAAAAAGTAGTGTATTTTATAAAGGTTCTTATAGTCACTTTTATAAAATCAAGGTTGGAGGGAAAAAGAGAAAAAGAAAAGTATTTTTTTTTCTCAAAAAACCTTTATAAGGAGGAGTTGAGGAGTGGAGAGGGTTACCAATTCATATTTTCAAATTCATTTCTCTTGAGATTGAATAGTTTTCATCGTTTCTGCCCGAGGACGATAACAAATGGGTTCAAGGACAAAAATCCTCGTATTTATTTGAATAATTCCTTCCAGGAATTATCATTGTGCTGATTCGATGCTGAGTTCTACCAATTTAAATCATTTGGTTGTGTGGGATTTTCATTATATATTCTAATTTGGTGTGATTATCCAAACTTTCTTTGTGTGCCGAGTTTCTTGATATTTTTAGAAGATTTTGAAAGTATTTACTCGTTGAGATTTGAATGATAAATCTTTAATGTTATTTTGGGCCATTTCCTGGCTGGTTGTACCTCGTACTGCTGTTAATAATCATAGAGGTTTTGATAATTCTTTTGGAGAGGCTTGTCTTTCGAGGAAAAGGGTTTGTTGTACACATCCCGAGGCATGAGACTTTTACATAACATAATTTCATTTTTGGGCCTGTCATATGATTTTATGAGAGCTGCAAATCATTGTTTAAAGGTTGTGTTTCATGTTTGAGGCTGTGAATAAAAAAAACAGTCTGCTCCATCAAATGAATAGTGACTATCATTTCTTCCTTGATCGCCACACATTAGGAATTCAACCAATACTATTGAAGAAAGGTAATTTTCATAAGGGAGATCCTTTGGGTCTATGAAAATATTTTCATTATTATTTATTTCAAGAATTTTCCAATATCATTGCAGCAGATGGAAATCTTCAGCTTATAATTATAATTATTTCTGGTTTTGTATTTATTGAACAACAATAATAGAAAGAAATAGAGTATTTTGAATAAGAACCCATCCATATTGGCTCACAAACATTTGCTTCAAAGGTGTTAGAAAACCATAAATGCTTTGCAAGGTGATAGAGTTTGGTGCAAAATGTGTGGTACATGCTTGCACAAGCACCTTTCCCTTGGTGTGATCTCTTATCAAGCTAAGCACCCAAGGGCGATTAGTGTAATGTCCCCCCTTCTTCGACCTAGGAGTTTGGGAAGGACCCTCTAGTCTATTCCATTCCTATAGGCTAATTCAGAATGTTTGAAAGAGAATAAATTAATTAATTAAATAAGATTGTCTCAATTTATTATTTTTTGGAGCTACTTGTATTTAATTAACTATTTTAATTTTAATAGTATAAAATTACTTAAGTTGGGGACAAAATTGAAATAATATAAAGTCACTTAATGGGGAGTTTTATTAATAAAGTGAATTTTAAATTATAAACTTCTTGAAAGTTTGCAGGAGAAATGTAAGAGTTGCAAAAAGGAAATTAGACTTTTTTTGGTCATTTCATCTTCTCATTGTGAGAGTTGGACATTGTTGTTCATCTCAAATCCTAGGACGAAAATCATACGGGTATATTGGCTTCAGTGAAGAGACTTCTCCGTAGTCAATTTGGGTGGATTTAGATCGAGTTCACATTTGGGTAGAATGTTTGTAGAGTAAGAGTTTGGAACAAATTGATTTATCTATATAGGATTATGGAGACTCGTAGGCAAAAAATGTGTAGAAGATTTGTAGACAAATTACAAATTTGAGGATTAAAGTTGTGCTCTTTCCTGGCTGCCTAGCTTGCAGGAGTTTCTAGGAATAAAGAAGCTGAAAAGGGTGCAGACCAGTCTACCATTATTGGCGATATATGTATAAAATAGCTTCAGCTGTTAATGCATTAAGTTTGATCAAAGTTACTGCTCCATTTTCTTGTATTTGCTGAACACTATACTCTGAAATATTATATCAGCATCTTCAATATGTAATATGCACCTTTAATTTTTTGTTTAGAAACTTGTTAACTCAAAACAAAATGAAATGTCAAGCAACTTGCTTTCCACTTTCTGATCACCAAGTTCCTAGTGTGGGCGAGGTGAGAGCATATGGTGTACGGGATTACAATTATATTTGAAATAAAGCAGCTGGAAGTAATATCCACTTATCTAGTGGGGGTTAGCTTTAGCACTTCCACATTTCAATGGGAAAGCTTATACAATAAAGAAAATGTAAAGTCAACTCTTTCACTTTCTAGTGATGAGTGAATATAAAGAAAATAAGCAACTCTTCCACTTTTTAGTGGTGAGTGAGTACCGAAGAACCACTTATGCAGTGGGGTGAGTAACAAAAAAATATCAAGAGCAGTTCATTGGTGGTACTATCACTCAGTGTTGCAATGCAAGCTCATTCAAAGCTCCCCAATTCAAGATATGCATCTACTGTTACAAGTATTTCTATGAATGAAAACTGATATAACTGTTGATGATACATGCAACTGCAGGAGTGTACTTCCAGGCGCACAATTTATCAGAAGCAAAATTGAATGTAGCCTTAGGCTATTCAATTTTTTATATACATGAGAATTCGATTTATGAGGAGGCGCCTCATATGTATATATAATTAAGGATTAATTAATGCTCATTTATTTAAGGAGGCCGACCTTGATAAGTGACACGACTTTTATTAATTGAATAATTAATAAATGTTTTAAATGGGGCCGACCTTGTTAAAAGGCATGATTTTCTTATAAAGAAAAAAAACGTTTTTGTTAAGGCCGATTTCCTCTTGAAGAGATGTGATTCTTCATGTTGATATGTATAAATAGAAGCTCACATCTTATTCATTTGTCATAAAGTTCATTCGCATCTAGAGAAGGAGTTCGCACCTTTCAGCAGATTAAATTTCCTGTAGCAGCAGGTCGAGTTAAGGAGAATTGAATAGTCATTTGTGTCTTTGCATCTAGGAGAGGTGCTACTATTCATTGTATTGATTAGGCATTACATTGTGCCTAAGTTGTAAGCAGATTTTGCTCTTTTTTTTTAATCAATATATAAGAGATATATTGGCTGGGTTTTTCTCCCTCGGATTGGAGGGTTTTCCCAGGGTATCTTGTGGTGTTCATTGTCTTATGTGTTGCATTTTCTGATTACTTTCAGTTTGAATTATTTGATCATGAAAAACTAACAATAACATTCCCACATGTAATACAACTTCAAAGAACTAACCACCCATCATTGAAATAACAAATATATCTCAAGGAAATAGCATATAGATGACTAGTACAGGTCTGAAACTTCGCTGCAGCAGTATGGACAGCGAGATAATGACTCAGAAATCTTCAATAATCCACTCCCAAATGCATCCAATGGCCAATATAGACTTAGAACAATGTTTCCAGCTCACTCTAGGCAACTTACCACCCCTCAAGAATTGATTATATGGGTCTGGTAATAATTAAACAACAACTGCAGGTCTGATATAACTCTGTGAACACTCAAAAACGCTATATATTTTCATCTCTAAAATACCTAGAAACTCAAACTCCATTAAAATCCAATGTGTTTCCTAAATGAAAACACCCAACTAGCTAGAATGGATCTTGCACCATCAAAATTAGTGAATATTGATGAGGGTTTTCGTCCTCAATCAACTCTTAGAAGACTTCAATGTTCACTCCAACAACATCTTGTTATGTGTGCAAACTTCAAGAATACAAATAAGAGCCCCAAACCTCCTTTTATGGTTTTTTCGAAAAAACACTTATTTGATATTTTTTCCAAAAAAAACGCTTTTGTTTTTTGTGGAAAGAAATGTTTTTCTTTTCTTTTTTTAAAATAACTTTATGTCTAAATCCCCTTTTCCCCGAGGCGTCCATTTGAGGGGACATAACATAACTTTATTAAATTAAAGCACTTAAGTAAATACAATAACATTAGCTTTATAACTTTAATGTAATAATTTAAATAATCCAAACCATTTTGCAAAAAGCACCGCCAAATTAAAACACTAAAGTAAATATTATGACGTTAGCTTTATAACTTTACTGTAATATTAAATAATCCAAACCATTTTGTGGAAAGCATTGCCAAATTAAAACACTAAAGTAAATATTATAACGTTAGCTTTATAACTTTAGTGTAATAATTTAAATAATCCAAACCATTTTGCGGAAAGCACCACCAAGGCAGTGAAAATCGAAACTGATCACACCAAGAAGCAGTTGATGTTGAAGAACAATGTTGGGTGCCAAAACGGGCAGTTACTAAAAATAACAATATTCTACAAGAACTGTGGAGAACAACCCAAAAGGCCCAAAATGCTACAAAGAGTGTCACCGCAAACCTGAAAGCCAACTGAACTCCACACCACCACCGGATGCTAAGAAAACCCTAAATTGATCTCTCCAAGAATGTTGGAACTCTCCCAGACTAACCAGTTAGCCTTCAAAAGACTTGGAAACTGGCTAAATGTGCACGAATCGGCTAAGTGCCAAAAGGGGACATTACAATCCTCCCCCCCCCCAAGATTGCTTGTCCTCAAGCAATCACAACTAAATCTTGATTAATTTTGGATAGATCCAAAGAAATTCCAAGATTCCAAATGAGTTTGAAGAATGTTCCTTGTGATTTCATTGCTCTATACTAATGCAATTGAAGATTTCCAAACTAGCATTCTCGGTTTCCCTGTGAAGCAATTAACCAATCTCACAAATTACTAGATCCCATGTCATTGTATCATCGAATAATTTGGAGGTGAGAGAATGAGCATATCTCAACAAGCCATCCAGACAAGTCATCCATCTCAAAATTAATGTTGTGGGAAAAAATATGAATTTTTCCTAATTAAAAGAACATAAATCGGCTTGTATGCAAGCTGAAAACAAATTATTATAGTCATAAGTCACTTGATTCTCTACCCCAAACAAACTTATGATGACATTAGTATTCAATTTTTCTGATTGAAACCACTTTCCAACATACTCCAATAGTCTAGTGGTCGCAAAACACTCAATTTTGCAGCTGATCAGACATAGAAATAGCAACTCTTAATCTGATTTTATCAAATTCAACAATCTTGAAGTAGGACAACAGCTGCATAAATGCAATATCTTCGCAAGGACATGAATGGTGGGCATTGAAATGCTCAAAATCACTTGGAAGAGGTTGAAAAAGGCTTCGAAACAACCTCCAATTGATAGTTCCTCCATCCCTTGACTGAATTTTTTTTCCATGCTACATGAATGTGAGCAAACCAAACTATGAGGTGGCTGATCCACAACAAAAGAGTAGAGTCAAAACAGAAAATTTGAATTATTTTTTGCCTAGGAGCATCTCTTGGGTCACTTTAACCTTC
Organism: Sequoiadendron giganteum; assembly: GCA_007115665.2. Taxonomy (NCBI): domain Eukaryota; kingdom Viridiplantae; phylum Streptophyta; class Pinopsida; order Cupressales; family Cupressaceae; genus Sequoiadendron; species Sequoiadendron giganteum. Next base: position 421,113,810 of record CM021110.1, on the reverse strand, counting down.
CAGCATACTTTGTTGGTGACCTCTATCACAAATTTGAAGGAATGAAGTAATTCCACCATGCTTATGCTGTGCAACTTTGCTATTCATGTGTGCCTCATCAGAAGACCTCTTGCCGAAACTAAATGTATCTCCTCTAGAAAGAATGCCTCTCAAAACAAATCATCCAAGTGCAATCAACAAATTTGTAATGTCCCTTACCCAACCTTGCTCTAGAACTCACTTGTTTGCCCTAGAATTCACTTGTCGATTAGGATTAGGGTTTCTTTCTTCCAAATGAATGTTCTCCTAATTCCATAACTCTAGATTGGAATCCTGTTTTCATCATATTGACCACATATCTGTTAGCATTAATACCTAGATATCCAAAAATAAGACATAATCATAATGCAATTATATAGACATAATCATACTTGCAGATTGAAAACGTAAGAAGAGTCATTCAGCCCATCAAGAGAGGGGAATCCTTAACAGTCTACCACCTCCTATTGCCCAACCCTTATCTCGGGCCTGCGGGGCAGAGAGCCTAGGTGGAACCCCCCATCCCTCCATGACCCAACCCTTGCTTCAGGCCAGTGGGGCAGAATGCCCAACCCTTGCTTCAGACCGATGGGGCGGAACTTGGATGGAGTTTTCAGACAAACCACTTAAGTCATGACTCACCTCTCCTGGCAGGATTATAGGCACAATTCAGACAATTGACATGCAGTCACCCCATATGCAGTCATTAGTACTTCATTTGTATTTACACATAATATGCAATAAGAGTATTCAATATGATCAGACAGTTCATTGAGTCCTAATATGATGGTAGATCAAAGTACAAAACTAAACTAAGTAATATTCATGTCTACATATTCATTATGTTCTTTCAATGATGCAATGCAATACATCCTGCAGGTCCAACATTAGTTAGATACCAATGTAATTTGCAAAAATTAGACATCAATCAAATATAGATGTAGATCAATCATCATTAGAACCATATCTATAGAAGATAAACCATTTGGCCTATGATCAGTCAAGGACTACACGGTCCGCCTAAATACACTATTGATTTCCAGTATAGCGAGTCAATCTATTTCCAGATTCGATATCAAGAAGGAATGGTTCCAACACATCATAAGTGACTGTGTGCATTCCAATGAATAAAGCATATAGATTATTTTCAATAATACACAGATCGGCTGGGCATACAAGGTTCATGCGACATTGTTATGTCAAATTGAGGATAACTAAACATCAAAGCTAAGTGAGTAGTCTAACCTGATCTGTTGTGTCTTCCCGTGTCTCCTTGTTCCTTAATTGTCTTCCTTCAACCTTATATTAAATTGATCATAGGATGAGGACAATTCATAATCTACTTATGTTTATATTAAAGAGCCATCATTACTTATAAGGCTTAGTAATTGCTGCAAGTATTATTATTGCCCAATTGTAAATAATATATATATAAATATATATATACCATGATTTCTAATTGATTTCAATTTACAATAATTTCTTTGCATGGATATATATTATTATATTTAAACTATTTAAACTTACAACTCAAATATTTTCTTGACAATATATTTATTCTTCTCTCATCTACTACTTTCCCAAATTTATAATTGAATATTATATTTATTCTTCTCTCATCTATTGCTTTCCCAAATTTATAACTGAATATTATATTTATTCCCTCAATGGTTATTTGATTCATAAAATACCACCTTATTGCTATCTGCAAAAGCCTTTCTCAAATTTCCCATCCATTAGAATATGTTTAGATATTCTTTCTTTATTCATCCATTGCCTTCTTATTCTCCTAATCGATGCCCTTTTATTCCTTAAATCTATTTGCTTTTATACTTTCAAAGTTGAGTGAAAGGATGCGTCCCTTTATAAAATGATATCCTTTTAATATTTGCTGGCCTTTCCACAAGGGACGTAACCCTTAGTCTAACTGCTGCTTTTTGACCAAGTTGACCAATGCCTTTGCTGATTTATTTAGTTTATCCTTTGTTTGTTTATTTTTGGAGATTCCGATTCTTAGGGTTTAATTTATATCTTTATTAAAAATGGTTTCCAAGGTTTCTAAACATTTGGCATGACATTATAATATATATTTATTATTTAAGAATGTTTATGTAGATCTTATAATTTCATACTCAGCATGAACTTTATAATATTTATTATTTGTTAATGATATTTTATATTATATATTTAGTATGATTTTATATCTTATTACTGTATTATTTTTAATGATATTTATTTTTATATATGCTATTCTATTATGAGAATAATGGTTATATTTATAATTATAATATTATAATAAATTTGCTAATCACACATAAATATTCTAATTTATTTATTTGCATTTCAATATTTGGTTATTTCCATATTTTGGTGCTCTATTTCGGGGACATGACAAAATTGCACCTCCAAGGCACTAGGATCTTTGTAACCATCATATAATATGACATCCATCTTGAACTCATCCTTTTGCTTTGCTTGGAGGATTTTGACATCATTGACTTCTTCTTGCAATTCAACCATGAAAGCATCACCAACTAAGGGTCTAGGAGCAATTGATATCCCCATATTCCATTTCAAAGAAGGATTAGCATATGTCAAATCAGCTCGCAATCCAAAAGGTGGATTGTCAAATAAATGGAAATCATGTTTAGATCCTTGTCTTACCATTTCTTTATGCAAAACAAGTTCTGAACTTGCATTATTTGCTGCTGTTCTGAAAATTCTAGCAAGCTCAACAAGAATTTTTGGAAACTCCTCAAGTTTAGGCATGATGTAGTCTTTATGTTTCAACACATCCCATGTGGAAACTTCAACTTCAACCTCACGCATTCTTTATCAAGCAACCTTCTTGGAGGATTATCAATCACAAAGTTTGGCACATCCTCATGATATGATCTCGAATCAAGCTGAAAACCCCACTCTATCTCAGCTTGGGAACTTCACCAGGATCCCATATCTTGATATTGTTGTTGATGTTAATTCAGCGTCGGTCTTCACTAATACATGGGCCGACCTTATAATTAAGTTATTCAATGTACTTATTCTGGCCGACTTTATTTATTATTAAAATGTTTATCATAAGGCCGACCTATATGAAGAGGCGCCAAGAAGGTATATATACAAAGTCACCTTTTGATGTTGATACACATTCGAATACACAAAAAGAAGTTCGCTATTTTGGCAGAGCAGAATTCGCAGTCATAGAAGAAGCTCATACTTGGATTCGCATACCTAGAAGAAGTTCATACTTGAACAGCAGATCATCATTTTGTAGCAGCAGATCGATTTCAAGGAGAAACATATTCTTTTGTATCTTTGCATCTAAGAGAGATGCTATTATTCATTGTATCAAATTCGGCATTGTGTTGGGCCTGAGTTCAAGCAGATTTCTGCTCTTATTCCTTCAATATATAAGAGATATATTTGCTGGGTTTTTCTCCCTCAAGAGGAGGGTTTTCCCAGGGTATCTTGTTGTGTTCATTGTCTTATGTTTTGCATTTCTTTTATTCAATTGATTAAATAATCTGATCTAAGAAACACTAACATGGTATCAGAGCGGGTGTGAAAAAGATCGTGATCAGATTTAGTTCGCAACACTTATTCTTTTTCAGTCTATCTTCCAAATTTCTCAAGATGGTGAACGGTCTGAAAATCGAGGATAGACTCGAAGGGATCTCGAACTACATATCATGGAGATTCAGGTTCATGCTAACCTTGGAAGAGAATGATTTGGCTGAGTTTGTGAAAACAAAAGTTCCCGAACCTGAGGGGGAAGAAGAGAAGCTGCAATGGAGGAAGAAAGACACTAGGGCAAAGAAAGCATTGGTTGATTCCGTCAAAGATCATATTGTACCAATTATCTTCAAGTTGGATACAGCAAGAGAGATGTTTACAACCTTGGAAGAGATGTACGAAATCAACAACACCAGTCGTGCCCTTGCTCTGAAGCAACAACTTCATCATGTGAAAATGGAGAAAGGAGAATCTGTTATTACATACTTCATGAGGATTTCAGAGATAAAAGATCAGCTCTCCACTATTGGACATATGATTGATGATAAAGAACTGACTATGCTTGCTCTCAATGGTCTTCCGCTTTCATGGGAGGCATTCATCCAAGGAATCAGTGCAAGATCCGAACTTCCTAAGTTTGATCGATTGAGGATTGATTGCATTCAAGAAGAGTCAAGACTAACAGCAAGGGGGATTGGTCAAAGCTCTAAGAATGAAGAATTACAAGTTCTTACCTCTCATTCATCAAACAAAGGAAAAGGCCTTAAGAAAGGATTCTTCAAAAGGAATCGAGAAGATGGAAATGATGATGCTCCTACCTTCAAAAGAAAACGAGACATGTCCAAGATTCAATGTTTTCGTTGTGATAAGTATGGTCACTTTGCGAGGGTGTGCCCTCAACGACCTAAGCTTCAAGTTGCCACTGCAGATGTTGAAGAAGTCACTCCACAAAAGGACTCCAGTAATTATCTATTTTATTCAGCCTTGTCTAGCAATGTTTCTACGGACTCTTACACTTGGTTGATTGACAGTGGTGCTTCTAGACACATCACCGGATTCAGAAGTCACCTTTCAAACTTAATGGAAAGCAACTCTAGTGATCAAGTTGTTATTGGAGATGATGCTAGATATTCTGTAAAAGGGTTTGGAAATTCCACTCTTCACTTGGATTCTGGAATTTCTTTGGAATTGAATGATGTACTGTTCGTACCAGGGATAAAGAGGAACCTTGTTTCAATTTCAGCATTAGAAGACAAAGGTTATCAAGTTGCCTTCTCTAAAGGGAAAGTTCTTATATGGGCAAAGAACTCCAGCTTCAAATCTGCTCAAGTGATTGGAGTTAGACATGAATGTCTCTACATGCTGTGCACTCGTCCTCTTCAAGCACTTGTGCATAACAGTACCAGCATGTGTGAACTTTGGCATCGAAGATTGGCTCACATTCACTTTCGTGCTCTACCTATCATGGAGAAGATGGTCACCGGTCTTCCAAAATTCGATCAAGAACATGAAGGTACATGCAAGGGATGTGCCCTAGGCAAGAACACAAAAGGTATGTTCCATTCCAGTGAAAGTAGATCTAAATGTATTCTTGATCTCATTCATTCTGATTTATGTGGTCCAATGTCTATTGCATCATCTAGTGGTTTCTTGTATTATATTATTTTCATTGATGATTACTCTAGAAAGACTTGGATTTATTTCTTGAGATCGAAAGAATCAGAAGAAGTATTAGTAAGATTCAGAGAATTCAAAGCGCAGATTGAAAATCTGTCTGGGAAGAAGATCAAAGTATTAAGATCTGATAATGGTGGAGAATACACTTCTGGCACTTTTCGAGACTTTTGTATTGAAGCAGGGATTAAGAGGGAGTTCAGTGTTCCCTATAATCCACAACAAAATGGTATTGCTGAAAGGAAGAATAGGTCTATTGTGGAAGCAGTGAAAGCTATGATCCATGATCAAGACTTACAAATCTCTTTTTGGGCTGAAGCATCAAGAACAGCCGTCTATGTTCAAAACAGGAGTCCCCACAGGATCTTAGAGAATAAAACTCCTGAAGAAGCATTCTCAGGCGTGAAGCCTGAAGTTAGTCATTTGAGGATCTTTGGCTGTCCAGTCTATGTTCATATTCCAAAGGAAAAGAGAACAAAGCTAGAACCTTCTGGGAAGAAAGGAATTCTTGTAGGCTACAGTGAGACATCAAAAGCTTACAGGATCTACATTCCAGGACAGAAGTCTATTGAGATTAGTAGAGACGTCACATTTGAGGAAGATGTTGCTTATAGGAAGTCCAAAGGCACTCCGATGGAGGTCGATGAAGAAGAACCTCCTCAAGATATGGAAGTTGACCATATCCCAGAGAATCTGGAGGAGGATACAGAACCTAAAGAAGATATTGATCCAGCTGAGCCTTTGGATCCTACTGATGGGCCTCTAGACATTGTGATTGGAAAGAAAAGACCCCTTTGGGCTCGCAGGACAATGCAGGAAGCAGAAAGGTTTGTAGCTCCAAGAGGAACCTTCAGAGAAAGCAAGAGACCTCACAAGTTCTCTAGCTATGTTGCCTTGATGAGTCAGATTATTGAGTCAGAACCTTCAAATGTTGAAGAAGCTTCTAGTCAACAAGTATGGAAAGATGCCATGATTGAGGAGTATCAGTCTATACTTAAGAACAATGTTTGGGATATAGTTCCTAGACCCAAAGACAAATCTGTGGTATCTTCTAAGTGGCTCTTCAAGATCAAACATGCAGCTGATGGGAGCATTGAGAAACACAAGGCTAGATTTGTGGCTAGAGGGTTCTCACAAAAAGAGGGAGTTGACTATGAAGAAACTTTTGCTCCTGTGGCTCGTTACACGTCTGTTAGAACCATCATTGCTATTGCCGCATCTAGAGGATGGAAGATTCACCAAATGGATGTAAAGACAGCTTTTCTGAATGGCATAATAGAAGAAGAGGTTTACATTGAGCAACCAGAAGGATTTGAGGTACATGAGAAAGAATCTCATGTCTGCAAGTTGAAGAAGGCCTTGTATGGTCTTAAACAAGCTCCTCGTGCTTGGTATGAAAGAATTGATCAGTACCTTTCAAGTTTGGGTTTCTCAAAGAATGATGCAGATTCTAACCTCTACTTCAAGGTAGTAAATGGTGAAGCATTGATTTTAGTTCTATATGTTGATGACTTGATCATTACTGGTGAAGAACATCTAATACTAAAATGCAAGAAGGAATTAGCTTCAGAGTTCGAGATGAAGAATCTAGGTCTTATGCATTACTTTCTTGGCTTAGAAGTTTGGCAAAAGCCAAATGAGATGATTCTAAGTCAAGGCAAGTATACTGTTGACATTCTCAAAAGGTTTGGTATGCTTGACTGCAAACCTATGTCTACACCCATGGAGTCTAATTTAGATAAGTTGAAAGAAGCTGCAGCTAGTTCAGAACCAGTGGATTCTACGATGTATAGACAGTTGATTGGTTCATTGATGTATCTAGTTAACACTAGACCTGATATCTGCTATGCAGTGAGTGCACTTAGCCAGTTTATGTGTGAACCAAAGCAAATACATCTTGTAGCAGCTAAACATATCCTGAGATATTTATGTGGCACAATTGGATATGGGTTGAGATATTCTTCAAATGTGGATTTGGAGCTGCATGGTTTTACTGATTCTGATTGGGCAGGATGTGTCTCAGATCGGAAGAGTACTTCTGGTTGTTGCTTCAGTTTGGGGACTGCTATGATCTCCTGGTGTAGCAGGAAACAGTCTTCAGTGGCCTTGAGTACAACTGAAGCAGAGTATATTGCAGCTTGTGTGGCAGCTCGTGAGGCAGTGTGGCTTCGTAAGCTCCTTGCAGGATTGTTTGGTCAATCAATGGAGCCTACTATCATACACTGTGATAATCAAAGCTGTGTGAAGCTTTCTGTCAATCCTGTGTTTCATGACAGAACAAAACATGTTGAGATCAAGTACCACTATATTAGAGATATGGTGCAAAGGAAAGCTATACAGTTGAGGTATATCAGCACTGAAGAGCAAACGGCAGACATTCTCACCAAGCCTCTCGCCAGGATGAAGTTTGTATACTTCCGAGAGAAACTTGGTATGGTGGAGAATGCAGCCTTGACTGAGAAAGAGTCTCAGTAATCAGTGATCCTTATTGAGAATGCAACTCTCTGCTGAGTGAGAGTTGAGGTGCAAGCCCTTGTTAATACAATTCTCTGCTGAGAGAGAGTTGAGGTGTAAGTCCTTGATAATGCAATTCTCTGATGAGAGAGAGTTGAGGTGAAAGCCCTTGTTTCCACCCTCTGGGAGAAGCTATGGTGGATGTCATGTGTGTGACTCCATGACAACATCACGTGAGAGAATCCGTGATGAGTTTTTACCATCTATGGGAGTAGCCATAATGGTTAATATCACGTTGAGGTGATATTTTATTTTGTTTTCATTCTAACATAATGTGTCTTGTGCAGATGGTAGTTCATCCCTAGCTGAGAGGGAGTGTTGATGTTAATTCAGCGTCGGTCTTCACTAATACATGGGCCGACCTTATAATTAAGTTATTCAATGTACTTATTCTGGCCGACTTTATTTATTATTAAATGTTTATCATAAGGCCGACCTATATGAAGAGGCGCCAAGAAGGTATATATACAAAGTCACCTTTTGATGTTGATACACATTCGAATACACACAAAGAAGTTCGCTATTTTGGCAGAGCAGAATTCGCAGTCATAGAAGAAGCTCATACTTGGATTCGCATACCTAGAAGAAGTTCATACTTGAACAGCAGATCATCATTTTGTAGCAGCAGACCGATTTCAAGGAGAAACATATTCATTTGTATCTTTGCATCTAAGAGAGATGCTATTATTCATTGTATCAAATTCGGCATTGTGTTGGGCCTGAGTTCAAGCAGATTTCTGCTCTTATTCCTTCAATATATAAGAGATATATTTGCTGGGTTTTTCTCCCTCAAGAGGAGGGTTTTCCCAGGGTATCTTGTTGTGTTCATTGTCTTATGTTTTGCATTTCTTTTATTCAATTGATTAAATAATCTGATCTAAGAAACACTAACAATTGTCACTAGATGTTTCATCTTCCATCACAAAGAGTGGATTATCATAAGTTGATTCAACACCTATTTCAAAGAGAGGATTGTCAAGAATTTGAAATTCATTCCTTTCCTCTTGCTCAAACCCATCTTGTTGATCCAAATCTGCACATGCAACTTCTGATTTATTTGAGAAACCTTCTAAATCAAACTCCTCTTGAAGACTATCAAGTTCATCAATTACTCGCTTGATTTTTTTAGCTCTTTGTTCATTCTCTTGCTCCCTGAATTGTTTGGCCACATAAAGCTGATCTTCTGCTTCTAGAAGTATTTTTTGGACACTCTCTAATAAAAGCTTCGTGGAATTAAGCTCAATGGTGAGCTCACTAACCTCCTTCTCCTTTCTTCTCGATGCATTGAGAGTCTCTTCAACAAACTTGAAGATATGATCCTTGTGTGAAAGTAAGTGCAAAAATTCCGACTTCATTGTTTCCAAAGCCTTTTTAAGTGTTTGCAACTTTGCAAGAGTGGATCCTCCTTCAATGTATCCTTGTCTCTACTTAACTTGGGCCTTCCAAATGAGGTCTTCGATAAATCTATGTGTGCCATCAACTCTAGACAAAACTTGAACCACATCCTCTTCAGGGATTGGCAATCGATTCTTTAATCCCTGGAATTCTTTAGGTTGTGGATCCAAATCAGCAAAGTCACTTGGTTCTTTACACAATAAGGGATCATGTGTTTCATCTTCAATCTCTACATAGAATTCACTTTCACATTGTTTTGAATCAAACAAACTTGAGCTATAACCAAAAACAACTCTCTCATCATTAAGGAGATGTATGTGCTCATTACTAGTTGCTGATTTGAAAGCAACAACATCCTCAAAATCAACATTCTCATTTCAAACCATCCTTATTTCAATCTCCCCTTCTGTAACAAGTGCTTCATATGATTCTTCATCAATTACCTTTCCAATGGTGTCATCATGGGAGTCAAGTCCTTCAAAGAGATCATTTTGGAGATTAGCAATACATACCTCTTGAAATACCCTTTCAATCTCTTTAGAAGAAATTTTTGAGGGTTCTTCATCTTCAAGCTCTTCCTTTGTGTCATGCTCTACAGTCACAAGTTCTTTCTCAACCTCAATAGGGAAATAAGGCTTCAACTTTTCTTCACATTGGTTGACAACCTTTGTAATGTCCCCTTCTCATCAATAACTAGTTCAGTTGCTCATCAACCTATTTCGGAGGCCCGTAGGCTTGTTGAGGTAAATTAGGGTTTCCTTTATTGGAGGTTTTTGTGGTGTTTCTCGGAATTTACTATTTATAGTAAATTCTATTTTTGGCAATACTTCAGTTGTCAGCTCTTCAATATGTTCCTCTTTAGTTGGAGTAATAAGGTGTTTCTCAATTCTGGAATTAAAAACTTTAATTGGTGGAAAAGTTAAATAAAAGGCATTAATGTTATGTTTTTCAGTTGGCCCCTTGGCCTGGTGAACTAACTTTAAGTTGTGTTAAAAAGTGGCCATGAAGGGGGGACTTCTTCATTAAGGAATTAATTAAGAAATATTTAATAAAGTCATATGCCTTGAAGTTGGACGCCTTTTTGAGGGAGCTTTATATTTTTGGAATTTGAAAATAATTCAAATGTCCTTTGGGGCGCCCCTTGCTTGGAATCTGAAGAGTCATCCCATTTTCTATAAAGATGAAGCTTTGCTACAACATTTGGTATCCTATATGTTATTCTATTGTTATGGTGTCGGAATGACAAATAGATTTTCACTTTGAGGAATGCTGACCTCCTAGTTACAATCCAATTTCGTGTTTGAAAGATAACACCTAGTTGGTTATTATTGCTGCTTCTCATCTAGACTAGCAGATTGAGCCTTATAATTTGAAGTTGTGTTGATACTTCTCAGTTTTGGAGTTGCTGTTGCAGACATGGCTGAAAGTCGATTTCACTTGCAGCTCTTATGATGAATTTATTTTTTTGATGGGTACTTAACCAATTGACATCTATGTTAGAGGCGACCATGCTCATGTAATTACAAATTTAATTTTGGAGTTTCTGATTTTTAATGTCAAAATCGCCCCTCAAGGAGGGCTGTACTTTTCTAAGTGGCATTGGAATTCGTGCCAAATTAATGTGAAGGATTTGATGTTGGTTTTTGATTGGTTCTTGGGCACCATACTCTTAGAGACCATTCGCAAAAGATTTCAATCCAATCAGAGGTAATTTGATGAAGCTATGAGCATTTGATCTTTTTTTGCTGTTGCTGATAATTCATTTCCAGAATTGCAGATTTCTAAATCAGACTTATTTTAGTTTGCTTTTCTAGTCTTTCTTCATCAGTTCTTGTTGATAACTAATGTGGACTCATCCTATATCTTGGTGCTGTAAATCATTGTAAAACTCTTATAATTTGCAGCTCTTTCCTATTTGTAAAAACTGTAAATAGTAGTACTGTTCCAGTTTATTATTGCTGCATTGATTTCCTAATTTCACATTAAGCAACCCTGGATGGTATACCTCCAATGTGGATAAATGAATTGTTAAGCTTCTTATACCCACTATCAAGTGGTGAATCCCCACTCTTGAGTGGATGCCTGCCGCAGTGGATGAATCATTCTTTGTAATTTCTTTCCCCCCATTGTTTTAGTGGAAGTGTGGAAATTCTTTCATAGCTAGTTATCCGCCTAAGTACTTTCAATTTTGTTATTAGCACTCCACCATATGATAGCACCTCGCCTTTTAAGGGATCTTGTGTGCACATGCTAGGTGTCGAGTTTAATTCCTCTCATTCTATTGTAATCAGTTCAGTTAGTGATTTACTAGATCCTAGGGATCCTCTGACCATATGCCCGCTCCTCCTCCTCCTTAAGTGGTTTTAGGGCGCATTCTTGGTTAGAGTTCTTTCTTCATCGTTTTGGGTTTCAACTAACTTTAACGGGTGCTTGATTACAATTGTAATTTTCATTGAAAAATCAAAAAATTTGAGAGGGTATCTTTTAATCTTTTTAACCAAAGTATGTGCAGTTGCAGAAGTATTTGGTTCTTGCCTCAATCCAACCAACAAGGTAGATAAGAGTGATTGGGAGATTTCATCAATCTCATTCACAATCAAAGTCATGATGGCCTGCATGGAGATATGACTTTTCCTACATGATTCTCCTTAACAACACCCATGAAAAGATGAAACATTTTGAGAATAAGATCCTCACGACCAAGATTCAACATGATAACACAAGATCTGATTTTTGCAATAGTTTCCAAGATTTTTACCCTCTTAGCAAAAGGACTCTATGTATCACCCAAACTTCGAAAACTTCCCACAATTAACTGAAATACCTCCATGATACTACTCTCATAATGTCATTGACACAGGAAGCAACTACAAATCTAACCTCCTCTTCTGGATGTCTCAAGAGCTTTGAATTAACCAAATAATTCATTGTAGGAACTGCAACAATCTTTATCTTTGTCAAATCAAATTGGTCTCTGCAATGCAACTCTCAACTGTATCCAAGATGCATAGTAGTTCATCCATAGGTAGAGGCAAGTGCTTAAGTCTCTTTCCTGCACCATAATGAGACCATGATTCACAATTGTTAACAATGCCTTGAATGGCGAATCCCTTGTTAAGACGCAAAGCCACAAAAATCTGCTATACAACTATTGAACCAAAGCTAAGCACTTGAAGAATCTGGCAACAAGGGTTAGTTTCCACAGGTTGGCAAGAAAACCAGCTCTGATGCCACTGTAATATGCACCCTTAATTTTGTTTTGAAACTTGTTAACTCAAAACAAAACGAAATGCCAAGGAATTTCTTTCCACTTTTTGATCACCAAGTTCCCAGTGTAGACGAGGTGAGAGCATATGGTGTACGAGATTACAATTATATTTGAAATAAAGTAGCTGGAAATAATATCCGCTTATCCAGTGCGGGTTAGCTTAGCACTTCCACTTTTCAGTGGGAAAGCTTATAGAATAAAGGAAATGTAAAGCCAACTCTTCCACTTTCTAGTGGTGAGTGAATATAAAGAAAATAAGCAACTCTTCCATTGTTCAATGCTGAGTGAGTACCAAAGAACCACCTATTCAATGGGGTGAATAACAAGAGCCACTTATGGAGTGGGGTGAGTAGCATAAGCCACTTATGCAGTGGGGGGAGTAACAACAAAATATAAAGAGCAGTTCATTGGTGGTACTACCACTCAATGTTACAATGTAAGCTCATTCAAAACTCCCCAATTCAAGATACACATCTGTTGTTACAAATATTACTATGAAAAAGATTGATATAACATCCCCACATGTAGCACAACTTCAAAGAACTAACCACCCATCATTGAAATAACAAATATACCTCAAGGAAATGGCAAATTGATGACTGGTACAGGTCTAAAACTTCGCTTTAGCAGTCTGGACAGCGAGATAATGAATCAAAAATCTTCAATAATCCACTCCCAAATGCCTCCAATGGCCAATACAGACTTAGAACAATGTTTCCAACTCACTCTAGGCAACTTACCACCCCTCAAGAATAGATTATAAGGGTCTGATAATGATTAATCAACAACTACAAGTTTGATATAACTCTATGAACACTTGAAAAACTTCATATATTTTTATCTCTACAATACCTGGAAACTCAAACTCCATTAAAATCCAATGAGATTCCTGAATGAAAACACTTAACCAGCTAGGATGGATCTTGCACCATCAAAACTAGAGAATATTGATGAGGGTTTTCGTCCTCAATCAACTCTTGGAAGACTTCACTATTCATTTCGACAACATTTTGTTATGTGTGCAAACTTCAATAATACAAATAAAAGCCCCAAACCTCCTTTAATAGCTTTTTTGAAAAAAACATAGTTTTTTATTTTTCGTTGCTTTTTAAAAAAAATGCTTGCATTTCAATTGCTTTTTCGAAAAAGCACTTTTTTGAGTTTTTTTTCTTCCAAAAAACGCTTTCTATTTTCTTTTGAAATAGTGTGTTTTTTCTTTTTTAAAATAAATTTATGCCTAAGTCTCCTTTTCCCCTAGGCGTCCACTTGATAGGACATAACATAACTTTATTAAATTAAAAAACTAAAGTAAATATTAGAACGTTAACTTTATAATTGTAGTGTAATAATTTAAATAATTTAAACAATTTTGCTGATAGCACCACCACCAAAAACCGAAACTGATCATGCCAATAAGAAGCTGATGTTGAAGAATGATGCCAGGTGCCAAAATGGGCACTTATTAAAAATAACAGTGTTCTCCAAGAACTATGGAGAACAACCCAAAAGGCCAAAAATGCTAGAAAGTGCGTCACCCCAAACTTGAAAGCCAACTAAACTTCACACCACCATCAAATGCCAGGAAAACCCTAACTTGAGTTCTCCAAGAATGTTGGAACTCTCCCATACTAACCAGTTAGCCTCTGGAAGACTTGGAAATTGGCTAAATGTGCACAAATTGGCTAAGCGTCAAAATGGGACATTACAGTATTTCAAATAAGAACCCATCCATTGTTGGCCCACAAACATTTGCTTCAAAGGTGTTAGCAAACCATAAATGCTTTGCAAGGTGATAGAGTTTGGTGCAAAATGTGTGGTACATGCTTGCACAAGCACCTTTCCCTTGGTGTGATCTTTTATCAAACTAAACACCCAAGGGCGATTGGTGTAATGTCCCCTTCTTCGACCTAGGAGTTTGGGAAGGACCCTCTAGTCTATTCCATTGCTATATGCTAATTCAAAATGTTCAAAAAGGAATGAATTAATTAATTAAATAAGATTGTCTCAATTTATTATTTTTTGTAGCAACTTGTATTTAATTAATTATGTTAATTTTAATATTATAAAATGACTTAAGCTGGGGGCCAAAAGTGAAATAATATAAAGTCACTTGATGAGGAGTTCTATTAAAAAAGTGAATTTTAAATTATAAACTTCTTGAAAGTTTGCAGGAGAAATATAGGAGTTGCAAAAAGGAAACTCGACATCTTTTGGTCATTTCATCTTCTCATTGTGAAAGTTGGACATTTTTGTTCATCTCAAATCTTAGGATGAAAATCCTACAAGTATATTGGCTTCAGTGAAGAGATTTCTCCCTAGTCAATTTGGGTGGATTCAAATCGAGTTCCCATTTGGGTTGAATATTTGTAGAATAAGAGTTTGGAACAAATCAATTTATCTATATAGAATTATGGAGATTTGCAGGCAAACAATTTGTAGACAGATTACAAATTCGTAGATTAAAGTCTTGGTCTCTCTTGGCTGTCCTAGCTTGCAGGAGTTTCCTGGAATAAAGAGGTAAGAAAGGGTGCAGACCAGTTTACCATTATTGCTGATATAAGTATAAAATAGCTTCAGCTGTTATTTTATTAAGTTTGATCAAGGTTACTACATTTTCTTGTACCTGCTGATTATTATACCAGCATCTTCTATATCAGCTAAGAGGTCAGAAATTATTAATTTGAGCACTACATATTTGAATATTTGCTTCAATGATTTGTATGACAAATGTTTGTTAAAATGTCTTCGCATTATTCCATGTCTTCAAACAGTTTGTGAGAATTTCTGTTATCAGACTTGAAAGTTGTAGTTGTTCTACATTGTTGAACTCATAAATATTGTTTAGTTTGCGGTCCTATCAAGTGTTTGATGAAATGTCTGTGAGTTAGAAATTGGAAAATATGCAATTTTGTTGAAAAATTTTGGTAGGGACTTTACAGTGGTATGATGTAATGTCCCCTTCTTGCACTTAATTAGTATGAGCTTTCCATTAGCCTATTCCAGGGTTCCCGTAGGCTAAGTGGAGTTGGTTTGGGGACTCAGGGCCCATGTTGGGCTTTTTTGCGGTGGTTTTCAGAGTTTTCTGGCAAGGGTTACTATTTTTAGCTGTGGCCATTTTTAGCATTTACTACTTTTAGTAAGTTTCACTGTATCTCAGATTGTGCTAGTTTGGTGTTTGGACACACTTAATATTTTTAGAAATTGCTATTTTTAGTAAGTGTTATTTTTAGCAGTTGGTCTTGGCCTTTGTTTCTCCAACAGTGCAATATTTCTTGTTATGGTGTTGGTGAGTTCTAAGTGTGATTAAATTAATATTTATATTTTTGTCATTTAAGTTTGTTATAAAGTTACTTTATAGCTTAAGTGAGGGTCATGTGTTCATAAAAGGACCCCTTTGACTCATGCCTAGCAAAAAGGTGACTAAAGTTGTTTTTAAAAGATAAATATTTGGCTCCAAAAGTGGGATGCTAAGTTTGGAGGAGACATAAGGAAAAAATTAAAAATAAATGAAAAAGCCTCATGAGGGGGGCGTATCATCTTGGAGGGAAAGTGAAATTTGAAAAGTGTTGCCCTAATTTCCCCTCCTCTTCTATATATTCACCTTTTTGGCTCTCATTTGGACATTTCTATTTTGGCAACATAACATGATGTTGCTAGATTGTCTCCAGGTTGAGGACAAAAATCCTCATTTCTAGTTGCTGGTTTTGGTGGTGAGAGCCCCATCCTAGCCGGTAGGAGCGATTCTACCTTAGGGATCACCTTTGCATTCACAGAGTTTATGATATTTTTCATTTTGGTGGAGTTAGAATGAAGTTTTTCTCTATATTTTGATATGGGATTGAAGATTTTGGTTTGGTGAATGAATTTCATCTTTTTGGTGTGTGTTTGGAGCTATTTGATACTTCTTTCAGAGGTTTGATATACTTTTCTAAGTTTTGGAAAGTACATTTTCAGAGTGGCTGAAAGCACAAATTTGTTCATAACTCCATGGGTGATTGGAGATTCGTTCTGGGCATTGTTTGTAAAGATTCCTCACTGCTGGGCACTTCATTTAGAGCATTCATTTGTATTTTTTGGCGGATAACTGAATTTTCTAGGCAGATCGCCCTCCTTAGTAATCGTGCCAATTTTTGGAGACCTACAGCTGGTAATTTTGGTCTGCACTTTTTAGGGCTCTGTGCTAGCGTTAAAAAGGTGTCCTTATTTTGTGAAGAGAGTGCCAAATGATATTCGATATGTTGGAGTTTTGATAGCTCTTGTTTGGGGTTCATTCCATGAAGAGATTATGTGTAATGCTACTTCATTGTATGACTAGAAGGTGCATTTTGAGCTAATATCAGGTCTGATACAAACTTCTAAAAGCCTGATTTCAGTTATTGTTTGATGTCGAATTTGATTTGCAATGAGTTTAATATAGGGAAACCGGGGGACACATCCCTTATCTCAAATGAGACGTCCCTGTCCTCGGGACCTCCTGGGGACAAGGAAACGACTGTGGGATAGTCCCCTGACGTCCCTTTTTTTTGCAAATTACCAGGAAATGAGGGGCAGGTAGGTGGAAAAAAGGGGACGGTTGGCCGTCCCAAGGGCTGTCCGTCCCCCGAGTTTCAACTTGTTTTTAAAGTTACTACTGAGATTGTAATTGATTCCGTCTGAGGTCTTTAATTCAAAATTATTAGTATTCAGTTTTTACAATGATGTGGCAGCTTGATGTAATATCACAAACTATTTATCTTATTGCATTCATGTAATCATAATAATGATTTATTGTTTGTATCTCGCAAAAACTTTCTACACTTTTTAGGGCTCTGTTCTAGCCTTAAAAAGGTGTCCTTATTTTGTGAAGAGAGTGCCAAATGATGTTCGATATGTTGGAGTTTTGATAGCTCTTGTTTGGGGTTCATTCCATGAAGAGATTATGTGTAATGCTACTTCATTGTATGACTAGAAGGTGCATTTTGAGCTAATATCAGGTCTGATACAAACTTCTATTGTGAAGAGAGTGCCAAATGATATTCGATATGTTGGAGTTTTGATAGCTCTTGTTTGGGGTTCATTCTATGAAGATATTATGTGTAATGCTACTTCATTGTATGACTAGAAGGTGCATTTTGAGCTAATATCAGGTCTGATACAAACTTCTAAAAGCCTGATTTCAGCTATTGTTTGATGTCAGATTTGATTTGCAATGAGTTTAAAATAGGGAAACCGGGGGACACGTCCCTTATCTGAAATGAGATGTCCCTATTCTCAGGACCTCCTGGGGACAAGGAAACGACTGGGGGATAATCCCCTGACGTCCCCTTTTTTTGCAAATTACCAAGAAACAAGGGGCGGGTGAGTGGAAAAAAGGGGACGGTTGACCGTCCCACGGGCCAGCCGTCCCCTGAGTTTCAACTTGTTTTTAAAGTTACTACTGAGATTGTAACTGATTCCGTCTGAGGTCTTTAATTCAAAATTATTAGAATGCAGCTTTTACAATGATGTGGCAGCTTGATGTAATATCGCAAACTATTTATCTTATTGCATTCTTGTAATCATAATAATGATTTATTGTTTGTATCTCGCAAAAACTTTCTACAGAAAGCAAAAAGCAATATTTAATGCTTATGCTGATCTAATCATTATGATGTATTGATTGTACCAATCAGATGAACTATAATCTACCATAGTCATTGATTGTTGTTGAAATAGGGCATTAAGCTATTTATACATGGGGAAAAGTGTATGTTTTCGGTATGCAATTAGTTAGGCTAGAGATTATGCATGTACAAACAGATCTTGTACTTCTGATTATAAGTTGTAAAGGACATTATCGTGAACCTAATTCTTATGAGTTAACTGGAATTATTAGGACACCTCAGATTTGTGGATGTTAAATCTAGACAATGATGATCAACATGAATATTATGAGGTTCTATAAAGTATATTATGCATGCTTTATCCATGTTTTCATATGAATATTTAAAATTTCCCTATACATTTTAAATTTTCCCTATATTTTATATAACTGTCCCCCCGCCATCCCCAAATTTGGCCTCAAAAATTGGAAACTTGGGGATTTGTCCCGCCGTTCCCTGCCCTACCCATCCCGAAAACTTGGGGTAACATTGGTTTAATATGTTATGATGCAAATATGTGTTTATTCCTTTTCTATGTTATGATCACAATGTTTGCATTCAAACATGTTGAATGAAACTTAATCAAACATAAGCTGCACTTCAGTCTCATTCTTGAAACAAACCAAAAAAAAAAAATCAGGGGTGCTTGTTACATATGAGAGTAGTGTATCCTTCCAGCTAGTGAGGTTTTAAACAATTTAGTGCAGTTAGAAAATTCATATGCAGCTAGGTGAAGGTGTGAGTAGGTATTATTTAAGAAGACTACCGAATCATCTAGGTAATCTAGAAGGAGAAATTCCCATAGATTTTTTAGTTGAGGAACAAGTGGAAACATTGACCATGGATGATAGAAGGGATCCAAGTGAGGTGAATAGCATGCAACAAATTTTGAATGATTTGATTAAAGATCAACAACAAATGACATTGCTAACCCTAATGATGCAAAATATGAATTTAAAGAGGGTTCACCAAAACAATATGGGAAACAATGGTAATAATCGTGAAGCAACAGGAATAATTTAGCTAACAACACTTTTTGGGAATAAAGTAGGTCCTCTAAACCTTTGATGCCTACATTTTTGTAGAACGAGGTTGCAGTAGAATGTAGAAGAGGGTTATGTGGATTGGTTACCTGAGTACCAATCATTAGGTGATGAGTTTCATGCATTCATGCCTTTACCAAATTTTTGTTAGTTGAAAATGAGAAGTAGACCCAAGACAAATGGGGGCCCACATAGTTCGGATTTATAGAGCAAGTTGGGGAAACTATCCATTCCCACCTTTGATGGTTCCAACAAAAGCATTGCTAGGTCTTGGATTCGAAAGTTGGACACCTATTTTCATTTAATCTTATCTTTGAAAATGAATTTATCAAGTATGCCACTTTGCACTTGGAGGGTGAGGTACGCAAATGGTGGTACCATGGTTTGTTGACATAGGGACACAATTTCATTAATTCCTATGCTGAGTTTAGTTAGATACTCATAGATTGGTTTGACATAAAAGACCCAACATTGCATTTTCGGGAGTTAGCCCAGTTGAAACAGTATGGTACAATCGATGCTTATATTTCTAATTTCCAAAGGCTTGCTATGATGGTCTTAGATGTTTTCGAGAGGAGATTGGTAGTACTCTTCATAAAGGGGTTGTCAAAACCACTATGTAGCTGGGTGAAGGCTTTTGATCCACCAACTCTACATGATGCCATCAAGAGGGCTAGAAACATCGAGTTCTCTGCTCCAAAAACAAAATTTCAGTTTAAGTTCACTCCACTGAAGAAAGATAAGAGACCCTTTCAAAGGGAGTGGCTTAAGAAACCTACCATATCAAAAGAGTCTAAAAATGAGCTCCAAAGAAGGAAGTTATGTTTCTCTTGCAAGGAGCCATGGGAACCTAGTCATAGATGCCTTGGGAAAGGCAAGGTGCACTACATAGAGGTTGTTTTTGATAGTGAAGAAGAAAAGTCAAACGTTTCAAGGAGTGGACAAAGTGAATTTGATGAAGAATATGTTGAGCCAAAGGAGCATTATTCAAGAGGAGTCAAGGGAGGCACTATTGCTACTCTTTTAGGTACACCTCTATATAACTCATTTAGAGTGAGGGAAGTATTGCAAGGCTAGCATTTGATAATGTTGATTGATAGTGGGGCAACCCACAACTTCATTGGTGAGGCCTTGGTGGCTAAGAGAGGTCTATAGGTAGAAGAATTTGAAGGCTTCAATGTGACGGTTGCAAATAGATTCATAATTACTTGCACCAAGAAAGCACCCTAGTTGAGTATTGAGTTAGGCAATTATATAGTGATCGATGATTTCTATGTGGTAAGTATTGGGGAAACAAATGTTGTATTGGGAATTCAGTGGTTGCATTTGTTGGGAAAGCATTTGCAGAACTTGCAGACCATGGTGTTAAAGTTCAAGGCGGATGGGAAAAAATGTTCTTCGTGGGATGTTTGATGGAGCACCCGAGATTGTTATTGCTAAGAGGATGGAGAGTATTTTTTGGCATGGTGATGTAGCTTGGGCAGCCCAATGTTTTGTTTCCACAAAGAACACTTTAAATGGGAAGCGAGCCTATCATATGGACATTCAATCTTTGTTGGATAAGCACAATGTGGTATTTAGTGACATTCCTTCAGGAAGACCACCAGAGAGAGGTTTTGAGCATGTGATTGGATTAGAAGAGAAAACCAAGCTAGTGAACACCACTCCTTACTGTCATCCAAAGAGACATACGAAAGAGATTGAGAAGGCTATTCAAGACTTGCTAGATGCGAGACATAGTAAACCTAGTTTTAGTCCCTTTGCTTCATCAATGGTCCTAGTCAAGAAAAAAGATGGGATCGTGAGAATGTGTATAGATTATCGTGCATTAATAAGAAAAAAAATTAAGAACAAGTAGCCGATTCCCATGATTTCATGGAGTAGTTTATGTTTCTAATATTGATCTTCAATCGAGATACCATTAGATTAGAGTCATGGAAGAGGATATACATAAGATTGCCTTTAGATGTCATTATGGCCACTATGAATTCTTGGTCATGCCTTTTGGATTGACCAACACACCTGCCACATTCTAGTCTTGTATGAATCATGTGTTTAACAAGCAACTACAAAAATTCATACTTGTTTTCTTTGATGACATATTGATTTACATCAAGACATGGGAAGATCATCTCCATCATATTAATGAGGTTTTGGACATCATGGAAGCACAATCGGTATTTGCTAAAGCCTCTATGTGTGAGTTTGGAACAAAGGAAGTTTTATATTTGGGACATGTGATTTGTATTAGTGGAGTGAAAGTTAATCAGGAAATGATTTAGGCTATCCTTGATTGACCACAATCGAAGACATTGACACATCTGAGAGGATTCCTTGGGCTATGTAGTTACTACAGGAGATTTGTGAAGGGGTTTTCACAACTAACAACACCCTTGACAGATTTGACTAAGAAGGGATCATTCTTTTGGTTGGATGTAGCACAATAGGTTTTGGATTGAATTAAGAAGGTGATGTGCACTTGTCCAGTATTACAGTTCCCGATTTCTCTTAGCCTTTTGTTCTAGAATGTGACGCTTTAGGAGAGGGAATTGGAGTTTTGTTTATGCAAACTAAGCACCTGATAGCTTTCAAGAGCCGCAAGTCAGAAATGTTGAGTGGCATTACTCTAATTATGATAAGGAGATGCTCACAATCATGCATGCCTTGGTGTACTTTAGGCAGTATCTAGTTGGGGGGAAGTTTGTGTTGAGAATTGATCATAATAGTTTGAAGTACTTGAACAAAAGGACTTGAATGAATGGCAAAAGAAGTGGGTAAAAATAATACAAGCTTATTACTTTGATATTGGGTATGTAAAAGGGAAAAGAAATGTGGTAGCCGATGCCTTATTGTAGAAACCCCTTGTTTCCCCTGTTTCTCGAATCTGACTGATTTTTGTTTGTTTTTGAAATTTTTGGTTTTTTGTGGTTTTTGAGCATAAAGGTAATAATGCGATTTTGCAAAGAATGGATAAATAAATTCTAATAAAATCATACAACTCCGGAAATAATAGAATCTATAGCAAATACTGATGCCAGACTATTATTTAATCTTCTGAAATGATTACAATGAAGATCCAGTTACATGCAAATGAAAAGGCAATGATATTTATTGAAAACCTGGAAATCGCAGCAAGCTGTAAAGAGGCCAGATCTGGTACGGCTGCAATCAAAACACCTTTCTCCCTCCGTCTGGTGATCCACAATGATGCTAGGAACATAGGCGCCCAAGCTAGCAGCGGCAGACTGGTCCAGAAGTAGGCGATTTGCTTCAAAGAGAAAATACGCCCCTTTTAATGATGGTACGGCCTGGTACAGGTGGTACGGCTGTGTACAACAGAAATAAATAAAAATGTACGACCCTTTGAAGAATCTCCAGCTATCTCTGAAATGTGCGCCTTGGTGGAAGAAACTTCTCTAGATAAATTCTTAACTCAAACCCTGAAGGTAAATGATCTCTGAGTGCTTTGTAATTTCTTCTGAATGAAGAAATCCCTCTACC
Organism: Sequoiadendron giganteum; assembly: GCA_007115665.2. NCBI lineage: Eukaryota > Viridiplantae > Streptophyta > Pinopsida > Cupressales > Cupressaceae > Sequoiadendron > Sequoiadendron giganteum. The sequence goes on along the minus strand of CM021110.1, from coordinate 421,091,263 downwards.
TGGCAATAAATCGGATGATATCTCACATCCTCTGAACTGCTTTCACTGGAGATGGTTCGTTCCCCAATGCTCTGAGACTGAAACCCTTGGCTTTCGTGCTTTGGACGAAGACTTATCAATTTTCAATAATCAATGACATAATGGGCTCCAATTCCAATGCAAAACCTTATACTCATGAAAAGTGCGAATTCCTTAAAGATAGGGAATCATTAAAAATTCGACTTCTCAATTTAATTCTTTTTCAATAGTCTTCGATGCAATTTTTGATTATAAAATATAATCGTCAAATGGCCCCTTCTATGATGGGCGACCCCTCAGCCAAAATCACTTAAGTTATAATATAATAATATTATAACTTTATATTATATGCTCCAATTAATTAATATTTAATTATTTCAATTAAATATTAATATCTCTCTAAATATTCACCCGATGCACGAGCCGTCTGAAGTTGTCGACTAAGGAAGTGATTCTGCACGTAATCAATCCATACTGCTAAAAATAGCAAGAGTCCCATGCTGAGTGCTAGATACTGCTAAAAATAGCAACTCAGGCTAGAAGTGTCCGAATGAGCCCGAACGAAAGCCAGCTGATTAAATACTGACAACTGAAGCCAAGCCAAGCTCCATCATGACCCTCTATCCATCCCATCAGCCTACGAGGGTCGCATAATAGGCTAATCCTGTGCTCTGAGAGATGTCAACTAGAAGGGGACATGACACTTATCCAAGGAACCCACTTGTGTTCTATGTCTTAGATTTCAGCTGATTGGAAATCTCATCATCTAGTCGAGTATTCCAAAAATAATTTTGCATGTGAGATTATGGATGGGAAGATTTAGGATGATAGATACAAGGTAATTAATGACACCATTTATTATAAGGACATAATCTATTTGGTACCTAAATCAAAAATGAAAAAAAAAGATTCTAAGGGATGTTAATGATACACCTCTAGCAGGCCATCCGAGGTACTTAAAAACTTATAGGCAGGTGAGAGAGAGATTTTCCTAGAAAGGATTGAAAGATGATGTTCTTAGACACATTTGTGAGTGTGAGTTTGCCAACAAAACAAATCCAAGCACACTTTTCCAATAGGTTTGTTGCAGCCTCTGCCTATTCTTGATTAGAAATGGGAAAACATCTCGATGAATTTTATTGCAATACTTCCTAAAGTATAGTGCAAGGATTGTATTTATGTAGTGGTGGACAGGTTGACCAAGTACACTCACTTCTATGCTATATCTTTCAAAGACAAGGCATTGAAGGTTGTGGATTTGTTTTCCCAAGAGGTGTTTAGGCTCCATGGATTGCCTAGAAACATTGTCAGTGATTGGGACAACAAGTTTATTAGTGTGTTTTGGCAGGAGCTTTTCATATTGCCCGATATATAATTGACATCGAGCACCAGTTATCACCCACAAATAGATGGGCAAACAAAAATAGTTAATAAGTGGGTTGAGGGATACCTAAGAAACTATGGAGTAGGACATTAGAAGGCTTGGGCTTGATGGTTGTATTTAGGAGAGTACTATTGCAACACCACTTATCACATGAGTAAAGGCATGCGACCTTTTAGGGCATTGTATGGGTATGGTGCTACGTCCTTTGTAGACTTGATCATTTTTGATAGTAGAGATCCAAAGGCTAGAGATCGGATTCAAGAGAATGAGGGTATTATAAAAACTCTCAAGGTGAACATCCAATAGACTCAAAATCAGCAAAAAATGTATGCTGATATGCATAGAATGGAGAGGTCATTTGAGGTTGGTGACTTGGTTTTCTTGCGGTTGTAGTCTTACTAGTAGAACTCAATTGAGAAGAGTGGTGCAAAGAAGTTGAAACCATGATTTTATGGGCCCTAAAAGATCATAAGGAGGATTGTAGAAGTTTCTTATGAACTTGAACTACCTGAGCGCATCAAAATATACAATGTGTTTCATGTTTTGTGTCTCAAGAAGGCACTTGGGCAACAAATTATTCTTTTTGCAGAGTTACCACCTTTAGATGAGGAAGGAAAATTGATCTTGATACCAGAAGCTATCATTGAGGTAAGGGAGAAGAAGCTCAAAAACATGAACATTTCAGAGTACTTGGTCCACTAGAAGGATTTGCCACTAGAAGATGCCACTTGGGAAGGGGAGTAGATTCTTCAGCATCCAAACTTGCAATTGCTTGAGCACAAGCAATATTAGGAAGGGAAGACTGCAATGTCCCCTTCTTCAATCTAGGAGATCGAGAATGACCCTTTAGCCCATTTTATTCCCGTAGACTAATTTGAGATTTTGGAAAGGGAATTAATTAATTAATTAAGGTTGTCCTAATTTGTTAGTGTTTGGAGCAACTTGTATTTAATTAATCATGTTAATTTAATATTATAAAGTGACTTAAGTTGGGGTCAAAAGTGAAATAATATAAATTCACTTTATGAGGAGTTATATTAAAAAATGGAATTTTAAATTATAAACTTCTTGAAAGTTTGCAGGAGAAATATAAAAGGAGTTGCAAAAAGGAAATTAGACATCTTTTGGTCATTTCATCTTCTCATTGTGAAAGTTGGACATTTTTGCTCATCTCAAACCCTAGGACGAAATTCCTATGGGAATATTGGCTTCGGTGAAGAAATTTCTCCCTAGTCAATTTGGGTGAATTCAGATGGAGTTCACATTTGGGTTGAATGTTTGCAGAGTAGGAGTTTGGAACAAATCGATTTATCTATATAGGATTATGGAGATTTATAGACAACAAATTTGTAGAAGATTTGTTGGCAAATTACAAATTTGTGGATTAAAGTCTTGCTTTTTACTCTCCGTCGTAGTTTGCAGGAGATTCTAGGAATAAAGTAGTTAAAAAAGTTGCAGACCAGTCTACCATTATTGCTGATATGAGTATAAAATAGCTTCAGATGTTAAGGTATTAAGTTTGATCAAGGTTACTACTCCATTTCCCTGTACTTGCTGATCACTATGCTCAAAAATATTATACCAATATCTTCTATAATAGCTAAGAGGCCAGAAATTATTAATCTGAGCATTGTATATTTGAATATTTGCTTCAGCTACTTGTATGGAAAATGTTTGTTAAAATGTCTGTGATATTCCATGTCTTCAAACTGTTTGTGAGAATGTCTGCGATCATACATGCAAGTTGCAGTTGTGCTACATTGTTAAAATCAGAAATATTGTTTAGTTTGCTGACCTACCAAGTGTTTGATGAAATGTTTGTGAGTTGGAAGCTGGAAAATATGCAAGTTTGTTGAAATTTTTTGGTAGGGACTTTACAATGATAGATGTATTTGGTGATGTTCTAGTGTATTCTTCCATGGAGTTCATGTTGTCCTATGACTTCCAATAGAAAATCAAGGCAATGGGCACTTTAAGGTCTCCAATGAAGTGTTGGTTGGGTGCCTCTCCTCAAGTAGTCTTCTTATGGCCACATAGACTATTGCATTATCTATCACATGGACCAAATTTTCTATGCCAACCTCTAAGACAACCACCTCCAACATTTGACTCAGATTTTCAACATTCTTTACTTTGTTAGAGGCATCAATGGACAAGCACTATCTGACCATTTGCAGGAACTAGAAAGTTGATGAGTGTGTGATTCCTTCTATTTGCCCCCCCATTTTGTGCATCCATTCTTGCACCAATATTTCTTTTGCTATTCCACAGTTGACTTTGTATTTGCCACTGGTTTCTAGAGCAATGATGAATGCAAGTCATGTGGAATAGGTGCCTTGAACCCTTTCCTTTCATCATTCTTCTCCTTGTTCCAACCTATTTCTTCGATTAAAGGTTACAAAATTGGTGTTCCATTGAATGAGAATCCTTGTGATTGTATTCAGCTGGAGCTCATTGAAGTGGATTTAATGAAAATTTGTGGACCATGAGAGGAGCCCACAATCACCATATCTATTTTTGCTTTTGATTCCCATGCTGTATTGGGATTCATCGCTGCAGCTGATGCTGCAGCAGTTCGCATCTTCTCTAATCGTTTCGCTCTGTCAAAACAATGGCTAAACCCATCTCTGGTACAACCTCTAGCTCAACGTTTGGACACAATTTTGACATTGTGGTCAGCAATCGGTACAAGGTTGTATTTAAGGTAATTGATGTCTCCACTCAGTTTCAATTTGCAGTAGCTGCAAATAATTGATCTTGGGGTTTACTTTGCTACACCATACTTCCAAGCAGCATTCTTGTTTCCAACACTTTGGTTTCTACTTCTTGATGTCATTGGATAAAAACAAGAAGCCTTGGTATTGAAAAACCAAATTTAATTGCTGCAAACCCTAGCATTGAATAAAAAAATAAATGCAAACCCTGCCTTTGAAAAAATAAAGAAAAACAAAATTCAGAAATGTTGAACCCTTGGTAGCATAGATTAATTTGAATGCATATAATACATGAATGTACATGTAAAATTACATCTTGAAATGCTTGGAAACATTTAGAAATGTAAACCAAATTATAAAAGCCTCGAAAAAAAAAAACTGAGAATTTTTTCTAGCTGAAAGATCTTAAAAAATATCTGAAATTTCACTTCCACAATTGACTAAAATTGCCGTAAGAACTCAAAGGAAAACGATTATTGCGAGTGAGAAGAGAGGGCCTGGAGTGCTTGAAACGAGAAAAAAATCTGTGTTTTTGGTGCATTCTGCATGCAGTGTTTTGTAGATGTGGAACTGTGCACTTTTGGCAAGTTCAAGGCTGCAACTTGCCTGTGAGTAAGTGGGTAACTTGGCTGCAATTGCAGCTTGCAAGTTCTTGTGAGTTTATAGCTATGCTTATTATGATGCACAAAAATTGGAGTTGGGACAACTTGAACAACTTATAAACAATTAATTGACTAGATTAATTAACATGGTTTTATTATCCTACAGTATACCATAGAAATGTTAAATCTCACAGCTCCTCAGTACAAACCTTTTTAATAGTACACACTCTACTTGTGAACATATTTAAACTAATGTGCACCATTGTTATGAGGTGCAAGGAGGCTGCTAATGAAAAGGTGTTGTAATATATGATTCTTCCCTGTACTTTGGCTCAACAAATAGTACACCAAAAACCCATTAATTACTCAACTCACAAACCTTTGTACGTATATATATTTTGACCATGCCATTCTTCAGTTATTATTCAAAGCATAATGATGAGTTTTGACTGATGTCTAGTTAGTACAAGAGGGTATGCATTCACAGGAGGGACAGTCCCTGCATTAGAGGGTTGAAGATGCCTACCTTTTTTTTTAGATTGGTAAAGCAAGGGAATCAATTGGGGCCCTCTCCTATAACTGTCAAAAGAGGAAAGAGAGGAAATATACTCATTACAGCTGAAATCGCCTTGTTATTAATCCAGGGGAAAGCAAGAAAAGAAAGATAACAGCACAATATTCAATTGAGATAGTTCAACCAAAGCCTGGAACCAAGACACCCTACTTAGACTGCCAAGCCGATATGAAGGGCAACAATCTAGGATTGGGCCAAGAGTTGCTTCCTCCCCCTTCTAGAGAGGAGGTCTTCCATAGTCCATTAAGAGCTCAATTCAATAGCTTCTTTTGCATCTAATAAAGTCGCTTAGCTTCTATTTTCCCACACCTCCCTTTCAAGGATAGGAGTGGAGAGTGTTAGTGTTTCTTAGATCAGATTAATCAATTGAAAGCACTTAAAATAATGCAACACATAAGACAATAAACATAGCAAGATACCCTCGGAAAACCCTCCTCTTGAGGGAGAAAAACCCAGCAAATGATTCTCTTATATAAAGTAGAACAAGAGCAGAAATCTGCTTACAACTTAGGCCCAACAATGGCCAATAATTGATACAATGAAATCGCACCTCTCCTAGATGCAAGATATACAAATGAATGAGATCTTCCTTGAATTCGAACTGCTGCTATGAAGGTGCGAACTTCTGCTCTAATTGCGAATTTACTTGATGAACTTGAAAGATCATAATGACAAGTAAGACCTTGTATATATACAAGTGAGGCGCCTCTTCAAGTTAGGTCGGCCCTCTAAAAGAAACATAATAAATGATAATTACAAATAAGGTCGGCCCAAGCAACAAGTAATACATGCGAATCATTAGGGTCGGCCCTTTATGATTGACAATTATAATTAACATAAATTAAATAGCCGAATGGTTACCATTTAATTTATGCTTCCTTCTTGAGGCATGTTCAATGAAGTGCAACCCTAAGCTGCTATAACATCAACACTCCCTCTCAGCTAGGGATGATACTTCCACCTGCACATGACACATCATATCAATATGAAAACAAAATAGAATATCACCTCATCATGATATCAACATCTTGGCTACCTCCATAGATGGTATGAACAAGTGCTCATCACTTAATGTGATGTTGTCACCTCAATGTGACTTTCACCATGGCTCCTCCAAAGGGTGATACACAAGTAAATCATCATGGATTCACTCACGTGATGTTGTCATGGAGTCGCACACATGACATCCACCATGGCTCTCCCAGAGGGTGGAAACAAGGGCTTTCACCTCAAATCTCGAAGAGAAATGCACTACCAAGGACTTGCATCTCAAATCTCTCTCAATAGAGAAATGTATTATCAAGGGCTTGCACCTCAAATCTCTCTCAATAGAGAAATGCATTACCAAGGGCTTACACCTCAAATCTCTCTCAGTAGAGAAATGCATTACCAAGGCCTTACACCTCAAATCTCTCTCAGTAGAGAAATGCATTACCAATTTAAGGATCACTGATACTGAGACTCTTTCTCAGTCAAGGCTGCATTCTCCACCATACCAAGCTTTTCGCGAAAGTACACAAATTTGATTTTGGAGAGAGGCTTGGTGAGAATGTCTGCCGTTTGCTCATCAGTGCTGATATACCTCAACTGTATAGCTTTCCTTAGTACCATATCTCTAATATAATGATACTTGATCTCAACATGCTTTGTTCTGTCATGAAACACTGGATTGATAGAAAGCTTTACACAGCTCTGGTTATCACAGTGTAGAATGGTAGGCTCCATTGATTGTTCAAACAATCCTGCAAGGAGCTTACGAAGCCACACTACCTCACGAGCTGCAATGTATTCTGCCTTGGTTGTACTCAAAGCCACCGATGACTGTTACCTGCTACACCAAGAAATCATAGCAGAACCCAAACTGAAGCAACAACCAGCGGTACTCTTCCGATCTGAGACACATTCTGCCCAATCAGAGTCAGTAAAACCATGCAGCTCTAAATCCACACCTGAAGAATATCTCAACCCATATCCAATTGTGCCACATAAATATCTCAGGATATGTTTAGCTGCAACAAGATGTATTTGCCTTGGTTCACACATAAACTGGCTAAGTGCACTCACTGCATAACAAATGTCAGGTCTAGTGTTAACTAGATACATCAATGAACCAATCAACTGTCTATACATAGTAGAATCCACTGGATCTGAACTAACTGCAGCCTCTTTCAACTTATCTAGATTAGTCTCCATGGGTGTAGACATAGGTTTGCAGTCAATCATACCAAACCTTTTGAGAATGTCAATAGTATACTTGCCTTGACTTAGAATCATCTCATCTGGCTTTTGCCAAACTTCTAAGGCAAGGAAGTAATGCATGAAACCTAGATTCTTCATCTCAAACTCTGAAGCTAACTCCTTGCATTTTAGAATTAGATGTTCCTCACCAATGATAATCAAATCATCAACATATAAAACCAAAATCAAAGCTTCACCATTTACTACCTTAAAGTAGAGGTTAGAATCTGCATCATTCTTTGAGAAACCCAGACTCAATAGATACTGATCAATCCTTTCGTACCAAGCACGAGGAGCTTGCTTAAGACCATACAAGGCCTTCTTTAACTTGCAAACATGAGACTCCTTCCCATGCACCTCAAATCCTTTGGGTTGCTCCATGTAAACCTCTTCTTCTATTACACCATTCAGAAAGGCTGTCTTTACATCCATTTGATGAATCTTCCATCCTCTAGATGCAACAATGGCAATGATGGTTCTGACAGATGTATATCGAGCCATAGGAGCAAAAGTTTCTTCATAGTCAACTCCCTCTTTTTGTGAGAACCCTCTAGCCACGAATCTTGCCTTGTGCTTCTCAATGCTCCCATCAGCTGCATGCTTGATCTTGAAGAGCCACTTAGAAGACACCATAGATTTGCCCTTGGGTCTAGGAACAATATCCCAAACATCATTCTTAAGTATGGACTGATACTCCTCAGTCATGGCATCTTTCCATACTTGTTGACTAGAAGCTTCATCGACACTTGAAGGCTCTGACTCATCAAGGTGACATAGCTGGAAAATTTATGAGGTCTCTTGCTTTCTCTAAAAGCTCCTCTTGGGGCTGCAAAACTTTCTGCCTCCTGCATTGTCCTACGAGCCCAAAGAGGTCTTTTCTTTCCAATCACAACATCTAAAGGGCCATCAGTAGGATCCAAGGGTTCAACTCGATCAACATCTTCTTTAGGTTCTGGAGCCTTCTTCTGATTCTCTGGAATATGGTCTACTTCCATATCTTGAGGAGGTTCTTCTTCATCGATCTCCATAGGAGTGCCCTTGGATCTTCTGAAAGCAACATCGTCCTCAAATGTGACATCTCTACTAATCTCAATAGACTTCTGACTGGAATGTAGATTCTGTAGGCTTTTGATGTCTCACTATAACCTACAAGAATTCCCTTCTTCCCAGAAGGTTCTAACTTTGTTCTCTTTTCCTTTGGAATATGAACATACATTGGACAACCAAAGATCCTCAAATGACTAACTTCTGGTTTCACCCCTGAGAATGCTTCTTCAAGAGTTTTATTCTCCAAGATCCTGTGGGGACTCCTGTTTAGAACATAGATGGCTGTCCTCGATGCCTTAGCCCAAAGAGAGAGTTGTAGATCTTGATCATGGATCATAGCTTTTACTGCTTCCACAATAGACCTATTCTTTCTTTCAGCAATACCATTTTGTTGTGGATTATAGGGAACACTGAACTCCCTCTTTATCCCTGCTTCAATACAAAAATCTCGAAAGGTGCTAGAGGTGTATTCTCCTCCATTATCGGATCTCAAAACCTTGATCCTTTTCCCAGATAGGTTTTCAACCTGAGCCTTGAATTCTCTGAATCTTTCTAATACTTCTTCAGATTCTTTAGATCTCAAGAAATAAATCCAAGTCTTTTGTGTTCTTACCTAGGGCGCATCCTTTGCATGTACCTTCATGTTCCTGATTGAATTTTGGAAGACTGGTGACCATCTTCTCCATGATAGGTAGTGCTCGAAAGTGAATGTGGGCCAATCTTCGATGCCAAAGATCACACATGCTGGAAGCGTTATGCACAAGTGCTTAAAGAGGACGAGTGCATAGCCTATAAAGACATTCATGTCTAATTCCAATCACTTGAGCAGTTTTGAAGTTGGAGTTCTGTGCCCATATAAGAACTTTGCCTTTAGAAAAGCCAACTTGATAACCCTTGTCTTCTAATGCCGAAATTGAGACAAGATTCCTCTTTATCCCTGGAACAAACAGTACATCATTCAACTCCAATGAAATCCTAGAATCCAAGTGAAGAGAGGAGTTTCCAACTCCTTTCACAGAATATCTAGCATCGTCTCCAATAACGACTTGTTCACTAGAGTTACTCTCCACTAAGTTTGAAAGGTGTCCCCTGAAACTGGTGATGTGCCTAGAGGCACCACTATCAATCAGCCAAGTGTTGGCGTCGGTAGATACATTGCTTGACAAAGTTGAATAGGACAGGTAATCACTGGAGTCCTTCTGCGGAGCAACTTCTTCAACATTTGCAGTGGCAACCTGCTGCTTAGGTCTAAGAGGACATTCCTTTGCAAAGTGACCATACTTATCACAACGAAAGCATTGAATCTTGGACATGTCTCGTTTCCTTTTGAAGGCAGGAGCACCATCATTTCCATTTTCTTGATTCCTCTTGAAGAACCCTTTCTTAAAGCCTTTTCCTTTCTTCGACGAATGAGAGGCAAGAACATATATTTCTTCATTCTTTGAACTTTGACCAATGCCCCTAGCCGTTAGTCTCGACTCCTCTTGAATGCAGTCAATTCTCAATCGATCAAACTTGGGAAGTTTAAATCTTGCACTGATTCCTTGAATAAACGACTCCCATGAAAGCGGAAGACCATTGAGAGCAAGCATAGTCAAGTCTTTGTCATCAATCATGTGACCAATTGTGGAGAGCTGATCTCTTATCTCTGAAATCCTCATGAAGTATGTAATTATAGATTCTCCTTTCGCCATTTTCACATGATGAAGTTGTTGCTTCAGTGCAAGAGTTCGACTGGTGTTGTTGATTTCATACATCTCTTCCAAAGTTGTAAACATCTCTCTTGCTGTATCCAACTTGAAGACAATCGGTACAACATGATCCTTGATGGAATCAACCAACACTTTCTTTGCCCTAGTATCTTTCTTCCTCCACTGCAACTTCTCTTCTTCCTCCTCAAGTTCAGGAACTTTTGTTTTCACAAACTCAGCCAAATCATTCTCTTCCAATGTGAGCATGATCCCGAACCTCCATAATGTGTAGTTCGAAATTCCTTCGAGTCTATCCTCGATTTTCAGACCGTTCACCATCTTGAAAAAAATAGGAGATAGACTGAAAAGGATTAGAGTGAGTGCTGCAATTAAATCTGATCACGATGTTTTTCAAACCCGCTCTGATACTATGTTAGTTTTTCTTAGATCAGATTAATCAATCGAAAGCACTTAAAATAATGCAACACATAAGACAATAAACACAACAAGATACCCTGGGAAAACCCTCCTCTTGAGAGAGAAAAACCCAGCAAATGATTCTCTTATATAAAGTAGAACAAGGGCAGAAATTTGCTTACAACTTAGGCCCAACAATGACCAATAATTGATACAATGAAATCACACCTCGCCTAAATGCAAGATATACAAATGAATGAGATCTTCCTTGAATTCGAACTGCTTCTATGAAGGTGTGAACTTCTGCTTTAATTTCGAATTCACTTGATGAACTTGAAAGATCATAATGACAAGTAAGACCTTGTATATATACAAGTGAGGCGCCTCTTCAAGTTAGGTCGGCCCTCTAAAAGAAACATAATAAATGATAATTACAAATAAGGTCGGCCCAAGCAACAAGTAATACATGCAAACCATTAGGGTCGGCCCTTTATGATTGACAATTATAATTAACATAAATTAAATAGCCGAATGGCTACCATTTAATTTATGCTTCCTTCTTGAGGCGTGTGCAATGAAGTGCAGCCCTAAGCTGCTATAACATCAATAGAGAGAGTACCCATGGACAGGAGTGGAGTGCCTATACCCTTCACAATCACAGTAGGGTTTCTTAAAATAAAATTTAACTTCTAACACTATCCTCCTTCTTCAAACCTTTCATCTTCAATCAAACCCTTGGAAACCTTAGCATGAAGAATTCTGTCAATAGGGAGTTGATTTCTAATGTCTAACTCCTCTTTTGTTTTTTCATGATTAGATTTTCATCCATGTTTCACTTTTGGTCCACAATTTGATTTTCTCTTGAGGTTCTCTAATTCTGAAGTAGTGAGAGTTCCTCTATAGGACAAAAAATCATCCTCGAAACATTCAAAATCCAAGAAATTAAAATCCTTAGTTTCATCCCTGCTTGATAGGAACCTTTTGTTTTCAGTCCCTTTAAATAGAGAGAAATTTTCAACCAGCCTCCATGCAGACCTTTGAAGAAGAGAGAGGAGGAAGCAATGTCTCCTTAGTTTGAATAGCCATGGACTGACCATGGTTTCTCCAAATGAAGTCATTGTTTGGCCTACCAAGTTTTTGAATCCATTTTTGAAGATGAACTGTCTTTGTAGAAGGAACCTTGGTAAAACTGCAGTCATTCTTCAAGTGTTCCATTTGATTACAATGAAAGCAACGGAAGTGCAGTCCCTCATAAATGTACGAATTGTATCAAGGGGGTATGTGTTGATTGAATAAAGATAGAATGAGAAATGGTTTTTGACAAAACAACACACACATATTCTAACAAAATGATTTTACAAGTCTTTAGAAGAAGGATCAATCTTGATGAATTCTCTAGCTTGTTCCACAAGAAACTTTAACAACTCGTATTTTGCCTAACCAAGGGAAGGTTTGAAAATCTGATCTATAAGAGATCTTGCAAAGAAATCTCTTCGTTTAGGTTAAAGGAAGGGTGTCAAGGGGATAGGAAGACTTCATTCCTGCCAAAAAGTAGGGATCGTTGGTCCATACAGACTCGCTATTTGCTTCAGACTGAATTTTAACAGCAAAGAAACCTTTGGGGAGCAAAGAAACACAAGGATCAATGGCAGAGGACAAAGATTCCTCCATCCATCTGTGGATTCCTATTAAAGATGAAGTGGCAAATAAGAGAGCAGCTTCCCAGACTATCGACAAGGGACTCAATGTGATGATTATCAAGGTAGAAAGCCAACATGAATTGAGAGAAAGAAATAGGCATATCTAGGCACCAAACCTGAAACAGAAGAATGATTTTGTTGGGGCTACACAGGGGTGAATCTTAGGAGGGGTCAACCTCTTTGACTAGTCCTACACAATCAATTGCATTGAAGCCAAGGGGCCCTACTCCTAGGGTAATTGGACATTAGGGGAATCAAATGAAGCATCTTTGTTCAACCTATGTTCCACGGTGTTTCGGGGACGAGGACAGGGGGACGACTGGGGACGCGTTTCGGGGACGACAGTCCGAGGGCCGATTTTTGGGGATGGCAATATTATATATATATATATATATATATGAATTTTTTAAAATATATTATATATATAGAGAGAAAGAGAGCAATCTGAAATATAACTTACAACCAAGAGAAACCAATTTACATCCATAACTGATAGCATCATAGCAACAATATCAATATGTGCATAAATAATGAATGCAATAGTATAATAACAATATAAACTATAAAGTATAAGAAGCATCATAGCAACAATATCAATATGTGCATAAATAATGATAGTAGTAGTATAATAGCAGTATAAACTATAAAGTATAAACAACAATAAGTTAGAAATGGCTCCCAACAAACAAGTATATGAATTTATGTTTTATGTTTGATGTTTTTAGGTATATGAGGGGTGTCAGAGGGTCCACGCCAAAGACAAACCAATAAATTTTTTAAAAGAACAATGAATTTTTAATTTTAACTTTTGTTTTCTAAGTGACACTGTGGGGGACGCTTGGACAATTTCTGGTACAATCAGGGAACACCTAGCTGTCACTTGGCCGTTTCGGGGACGGCTAGGTGTCCCCTTTAGTTTTGCAGACGTTTCCTAAATCAGGGATGCATTTCCTGGCGTTTCCTAAAAATGCAAAATTGGAGGGGATGGCTGGGGGACGTCCCATGACGTGCCCCCGTCCTCGAAACGCCTTAGGGAATGGGGATGTAGGGTTCAGGGGTGGGGACACGTCCCCGTGTAACATAGTGTTCAACAATTGAGATGTGCAAAAATTACTGCAGGTGGAAGGGGTTTGTTGCATTCTTACAACCCTAGAAAATCTCCCATATAATCTACCCAAGACCCATAGATTTGACAGTTCATCTAGTAGGTAGAGGAAAACCATTTTGGATAGGGGTGACGGTGGGAGAAGCAACTGCTCATGCCTTTTTACCATCTGCTGGTGAGTCACTTTCCCCATACACTTCCGGATCTGTTGCATCCTCGCTGTTGCTCACCACTGTATTGTAAAAAAATTTATTTTATTAGGGTAAGATTTTTCTTTATTTCTATCTATAGTAGATGCTTACCTTTGAGGTATAGTGTACAATTTATAATCCCACCTAATATACATGTCTCTAAGGAATAGCAACAACTATAATCTATAAATGAACAATGAAGGTATATTAAATAACTTCATACAAATTACTGTTGAGGCTAGATCTGGTTATCCCTAAGTCATGTGTTCTCCTATTGGCTTCAAATTTTCCAAACTAGGCTATATTGTTAAATAATCAGAAGACAAAGAAAACATGGCTGGTAGTGGACTTAAAAAATATTACTTAATATTTTGTGAAGGTTTTGCTATTGGCAACCTTTTCTTGTTAATGGATTTTCTCTTATTGCGATATTCTCACGCAAGAAATATGATGCTTTGAAATTTGAATGAATTTAGGAATGAAAGAACTCTGCTGGCTCCGCTGTTATCTGAAACTGCAACTATCATGCCATTTAAAGGGATCCTACATGGTTGTGCTATGTACCTTCCGGTTAGTATATTTTGATCTTATCATTTGATTAAGTTTCAGGCATTTTTTGTATTTTTGGTATTTGGCACATTTTTGAACAACATTCAAAAACTATATAATATATAAGCTAAACCTTTTCATGGACCAAGCAATTCATTCAGTAGATCTGATTTGGTGTTTTTGACTTGTATTTAGGACTTGTGGAAAAGCCGTTGTAGTGTTAAGAATGTCGAGGGTTTTGACCATTCTGTCATAAATGAAATAATGGGAGCTTGTGGAGATCGGCAAGATCTACATGATGGGCCCCTGCTGCCATATGCAATTTGGCAATGTGGTCATACTGAGGTTAGTAGTGATTTCTTTCTGCATATATTAGGAGCAAATTAACACTGCATGCAGTGAATTTGAATGTGCTGTCAGTTTGTATTTTATTAACTTTTTGCATCATGCAATGGGTAAATTGGGTCTTATATAGTGTAAAGGCCTTTTTATCTAAAACCATATATTTAATATGCTTTGGTGATTTTTTTTTCTACAAGTGCTTGAATCTTCTCAATTTTTTAGATTAATGGAATAATATATAAAAAGGGTTAGAAGATTAGAAAGTGTTAGTTTTTCATGATCAGATATATCAAAACAGAAAGTACTCAAAAAATGCAACACATGAGACAATGAACACAACTAGATACCTTGGGAAAACCCTCCAACCTGAGGGAGAAAAACCCAGCCAATATATCTCTTATATATTGAATTATCAAGAGCAGAAATCTGCTTACAACTCAGGCACTACACAATGCCGAATTTGATACAATGAATAATTACACCTCTCCTTGATGCAAAGATACACTGAATATGTTTCTCCTTGAAATTGGTCTGCTGCAACAGAATTACGATCTGCTGCTGCAAGATGATGATTCGTTGTCACAAGATGATGCGCT
This sequence comes from Sequoiadendron giganteum, assembly GCA_007115665.2. Lineage (NCBI taxonomy): Eukaryota > Viridiplantae > Streptophyta > Pinopsida > Cupressales > Cupressaceae > Sequoiadendron > Sequoiadendron giganteum. The sequence goes on along the minus strand of CM021110.1, from coordinate 421,076,095 downwards.
GCTGCAGAATGATGATCTGCCGCTCAAGCATGAACTTCTTTTAGGAATGGGAATTATGAGCAATGAACTTGATGATCTAAATGAATGATAATCTCCTTGTATTTATACACCAAGGAGGGAAGGAACACGACTTTTCAAGGAGGAGGTCGGCCCAGCATGAAAATCATTTATTAATAAAAATCGCATCTCTTAGAAGGTCGGCTCAAATAGAAGGACGTGTTCTTTCAATGCAAGTTGACCTCCTTAATAAATGAATATTAATTTATAAGATATAAATTGTGTTTTATTTAAATCATTTGAGAAGTGCCTCTTCTTCAAATCGAAAATGATTAAATTAAATAGCCATAGGCTATCATTCAATTTAATCTTCTTTATGCGAATTTGCTTCTGGAAGTAGATGCCCGCAGCTGCATTTCATCAACACTCCCTCTTAGCTAGGGAGGAATACTTCCTGCTGTACAAGACATATCACCTCATCATGATGCCGATCAATATAGCCAAATCCTATGTGAAAAGAGCTTATCACCTCATCGTGAAAGCATATCACCTCATCGTGATATCAACCATCATGGCTACCTCCATAGATGGTATGTACAAGTGCTTATTACTCAATGTGATGTTGTCACCTCACCGTGACGTTCACCATGGCTCTCCCAGAGGGTGAAACACAAGTACACGTAAATCATCACGGACTCCTTCACGTGATGTTGTCATGGAGTCACACACATGACATCCACCATGGCTCTCCCAAAGGGTGGAATCAAGGGATTTCACCTCGAATTTCTCTTATAGAGAAGAACTTATTAACAAGGGATTTCACCTCAAACTTCTCTTACAGAGAAGAACTCATTAACAAGGGATTTCACCTCAAACTTCTCTTACAGAGAAGAACTCATTAGCAAGGGATTTCACAGAGAAGAACTCATTAAAGAGGATCATTGATACTGAGATTCCTTCTCAATTAAGGCCGAGTTGTCCACCATACCAAGCTTATCTCGAAAGTACACAAAATTTATCCTGGAGAGAGGTTTGGTGAGAATGTTTGCCGTTTGCTCATCAGTGCTGATATACCTCAATTGTATAGCTTTCCTCAATACCATATCTCTGATATAATGGTATGTTTAGTTATGTCACGAAACACTGAAATGATAGAAAGCTTCTCAAAGCTTTGATTATTATAATGGATGACAGTCGGCTCCAATGATTGTCCAAACAATCCTGCAAGGAGCTTCCGAAGCCACACTGTTTCTCGAGCTTCCACACAAGTTGTAATTGTTGATGAATGGTAGCGTAGGTCAGATATAAACGATGATTGCTATAAGCATCATCATCGTTTATATAAGATCAATTGCTCTTCATATTTAATATTTCTAGAAATAAGTAAATCGAATTTTATAATGCATGTATAAAATCGAATTTAAATAAATGATGTTCGAAATTCACATTGAATAAAATACGGAATTGATATAATATATATCCGCCATGTGTGAGGGGGTATATGTGTTAAGTTTGTTTAACCGAATGATAATCGGTTGTAAAGGAAGCTCGTGCGACCAAAGGGACACGTCCCTTGAGCAGACGTGTCTCCATGTGTGGAGACATGTCCTCTCAAGAGACGCATCCCTTGGAGGCGGGTCTCCTTACATACAAAAGGGAGTTCCACTCTTGATATGCAAACATTGAAATTTATTAATGTTCTGCAATCAGTACATTCGGCATTAAAAGAAGAAATCTGAAAAATCGTCTTTGACTTAGAATTTCTCACACAGAATTTCAGACCTTAGTTTATTCTTAGATTTTTAGGATCCTATTTGATAAAGATTTGATTACATTTACATGGTATTAGAGCCACGTTGTGTGAATCCAAATCAAATCTAAATATCAGATTGCTCTAGAAAATTCGTATTTTCTAGAATTGAATTCACATCACATTCTTCATAATGTCAAGTGTGATCAGATTTGAAGATTGTCTTGCAGTAGCAGACAACTTTACATCATGGAAATTTAGAATCATGATGATCCTTAAAGAGAATAAACTAGATTCACTTGTGAGAGAAAATAAAAGGGAACCAGAGGCTAAACCTGAGAAAACTCAATGGATTGAAAACAATGAAAGAGCCATGAAAATCCTAGTAGATGCAGTTAGGGATCATATAGTGCCTATCTTAGCAAAACATGAAACTGCATATCATATGTTCAAATCTCTTGAGAGTACCTATGAGATCAACAATACCAGTAGGACTCTTGCATTAAAGAGGCAAATCAACAATGCCCAAATAAACAAAGGAGAGTCAATTAATGCATACTTCATGAGGATCACTGGACTAAGGGATCAGTTATCCACAATTGGATATCAAATTGATAGCCAAGAGTTAATCCTAATTGCACTAGGAGGCCTACCCAACTCATGGGAGTCATTTGTTCAAGGAATAAGTGCAAGATCTAAACTCCCCAAGTTTGATAGGCTGAGAACTGATTGCCTTCAAGAGGAAACAAGACTCTCCACTAAGGAAAATAAACAGAAGAACATGGATGAAGACATTCATGTACTCAACACAACAACTAATAAAAGGAACAAGAAAAACTCCTACAAGAGAGGATCTTTTAAGAGAGAGAAATCCCAATGGAAAGGGATCTTCTAAGAAGAAAGATATCTGTCAAGTGCAATGCTTTAGATGCAATCAATATGGTCACTATGCAATGAAGTGCCTTGACAGATCAAAGCAACAAGCATCATTTGCCAAAGTAGGAAAGACAAATTCAAATCATGAATCTGAGAACTTTGTGTTCTATTCAGCCTTATCTAGCCAAACATCTAACAACACCCACAACTGGGTAATTGATAGTGGTTCTTCTAGACACATCATAGGATTCAGAGAACACCTGGACACTATGACTGAAAGGTCTGATGAAGTAGTAACTATTGGGGATGATTCTGCACACCTTGTTAAAGGGGTTGGAACTTGCTCCATCAAACTAAAATCTGGTCTCTCTCTTCAACTTACTGGAGTCTTATTTGTACCTGGAATTAAGAGGAATCTAATATCCATCTCTGCCCTTGAAGACAATGGATATAGAGTTACCTTTATGGATGGGAACGTTTTAGCATGGCCTAAGAACTCAACCATCAATAAAGCTCAAACCATAGGTGTAAGCCAAGGGTACCTCTACAAACTATGCCCTGAAGTTAAACAAGCCCTTACCCATGACACCTTTGATTCAAATGAGATTTGGCATAGAAGATTAGGACACCTTCATTTCCTTGCCCTACCTTCTGTAGAAAAACTTGTTACAGGCTTACCTAAGTTAAAACCATCTCATGAAGGAACTTGCAAAGGTTGTGCCTTAGGAAAGAATACAAAGAGGTCCTTTCCCAATAGTTTGAGTAAAACCCTAAATGTGTTAGAACTGGTTCACTCAGACTTATGTGGGCCCATGTCTGTACCCTCTAAAGCAGGATTTCTATACTATGTCATATTTGTAGATGACTTCTCTAGGATAACATGGATCTATTTCCTTGAGTGTAAAGAGTCAATAGAAATCCTCAAAAGGTTCAAAGAGTTTAAAGCCCTCACTGAAAACTTCTCCGGAAAGAAAATAAAAACCTTAAGGACAGACAATGGGAAAGAATACACCTCTGAAATTTTTAAAGAATTCTGCATGAGTGCTGGAATTAAGAGGGAGTTCACAGTTGCCTACAACCCTCAACAGAATGGGGTTGTTGAAAGAAAAATAGAACCATTGTAGAAGCTGCTAAGGCAATGTTGTTGGACCAAAATATTGAAACCTCTTTCTAGGCAGAAGCCTCTAGGACTGCTGTCTATATTCAGAACAGATGTCCTCATTCTCATCTCGATAACAAAACTCCTGAAGAAGCCTTTACCGGTTTAAAACTTGACACTAGTCATTTTAGGATTTTTGGCTGTCCTGTCTATATTCATGTGCCCAAAGAGAAGGGATTCAAACTAGAACCTTCTGGAAAGAAGGGAGTATTTGTGGGTTATAGTGAAACCTCCAAAGCATACAAAATATTTATACTCGGGCAAAAACAAATTGAATTGAGCAGAGATGTCATCTTTGAAGAAGACATTGCATTCAAGAGGGCAAGAAGTTCTAGTGAGACAAAAACCTATTCCCCGAGAGTACCTGAAATAGAACCTGCTCCTGAGATTCAGAGGGAGCACGTTGAGGAAATGCCACATGAACTTCCTTCTACTTCAGATGAGAATACAATTGACAACGGCAAGAAGAGACCACTTTGGGCAAGAAAGATGATCAAAGAAGCCGAGGATCATGCAGCACCCAAAAGAACGTTCAGGGAGAGCAAAAGACCCAAACGTTTCTCTAGCTATGTAGCTCTAATGAACAACATCATAGACTCAAAACCTGTAAGTGTTACAAAAGCTTTCCAACACCAAGCATGGAAGGATGCAATGACAGAAGAATATCAATCTATCCTAAAGAATGATGTATGGGATATAGTACTTAGACCGAAAGAGAAATTTGTTGTCTCTTCCAAATGGCTTTTCAAAATCAAGCATGCTGCTGATGGCAGTATAGAGAAACATAAAGCACGTTTTGTGGCTAGAGGCTTTTCTCAAAAGGAAGGCATTGATTATGAAGAAACATTTGCACCTGTTGCCGGTTACACATCAATGAGAGCAGTGTTAGCCATTGCAGCAACTAAAGGCTAGAAGATCCATTAAATGGATGTGAAAACTGCCTTCCTGAATGGAACCATTGACGAGGAAGTCTATCTGGAACAGCCTGAAGGCTTTGTGATACATAAACCTGACTCACATGTATGCAGACTGAAGAAAGCCCTCTATGGACTTAAACAGGCTCCCAGGGTCTGGTATGAAAGAATTGACAACTATCTCTTCGGATTAGGATTTTCAAAGAATGATGCTTACTCCAATCTCTATTTCAAGGTAATCAAAGGTGATATGCTAATAATTATTTTATATGTTGATGACCTGCTGATAACTCAAGAAGATCACCTCATTGCTCAAGGGAAACATGATCTAATTTCAGAAATTGACATGAAAGACTTGGGCATTCTACACTACTTTCTAGGTTTAGAAGTATGGCAGAAATCAGAGGGCATTATACTAAACCAAGGGAAGTATACTATTGATATTCTGAAAAGATTTGGAATGTTGGACTGTAGACCGATGTCTACACCTATGGAAACCAACCTTCACAAATTGAAAGAAGCAGCAACAGAATCCAAATGTGTAGATCCAACCCTTTACAGACAAATGATTGGATCCTTGATGTATCGGGTTAACACCAGACTTGATATTTGCTATGCAGTGAATGTTCTCAGCCAGTTCATGTGTGAGCCAAAGGAAATTCACTTATGGCTGTGAAACATATTTTGAGATATCTTCAAGGCACTATTGGATATGGTCTCCTTTACAAGAATGATCAACTAGATCTATGTGGATACTCTGATTCAGATTGGGCTGGAAGTGTAATCGATCAGAAAAGCACATCAGGCTGTTGCTTCAGTTTAGGATCGGCTATGATCTCTTGGATTTGTAGAAAACAATCTTCAGTAGCACAGAGTTCAACAAAAGCTAAATACATTGCAGCCTCAATGGGAGCAAGAGAAGCAGTTTGGCTTCGTAAATTGCTTGTGGGACTCTTTGGTGAGCCCTTGAATCCTACAATTATTCACTATGATAATTAGAGTTGCATCAAACTCTCTGTAAATCCTGTCTTTCATGATAGATCTAAGCACATTGAGATCTCCTATCATTATGTAAGAGATATGGTGGAAAGGAAAGTGATCCAGTTGGAGTATATTAGTGCAAATGATCAAACTGTAGACATTCTCACCAAGCGTCTCTCCCGAATCAAGGTAGAGCACTTCAGGAAGAAACTTGGTATGGTTGAAATGTAATTTGTTATTTATGTTTGAAATACAAATTGTTTATAAATTGTACTGATATATAAAGATGTTTAATGTGTAAACTCTTTTGTCATGTGTGTGACTACATGACCTTATGGGCCTACTCCCCCTATGTACATTATTGAAAGGTGACGATCTTTCTCATAATGAACACTTGTATTTGACATTGTAAAGTGATGACTCTACAATGATAAACTATCATGATAGATATCATGTGACTTGATATCTGTGGACATGTCGTGATAGTATCTCTTGGGCACTTTGATGGATATCATGGGACTTGATATCATCTGAAGATCATTGTGATCCTTAAGAGATAATCATGGTGGATATTTATATCCGTGGATATGCCATGAATTATGGTAGACATCATGTGACTTGATGTCAGTGCACATACCATAATGAAGATGTGTTATGAAGAATGTCATGTGACTTGACAACTTTGAATAAACATATCATATCTTCGATATCACGTGTGAAGGTGATATCTCCACTTATTTGATTTGAAATATCTTCCCTAGCTAAGAGGGAGTGTTGATGAATGGTAGCTTAGGTCAGATATAAACGATGATTGCTGTAAGCATCATCATCGTTTATATAAGATCAATTGCTCTTCATATTTAATATTTCTAGAAATAAGTAAATCAAATTTTTATAATGCATGTATAAAATCAAATTTAAATAAATGAGGTTCGGAATTCGCATTGAATAAAATACTGAATTCATATAATATATATCCGCCATGTGTGAGGGGGTATATGTGTTAAGTTTGTTTAATTGAATGATAATCGGTTGTTAAGGAAGCCCGCGCGCCCAAAGGGACACGTCCCTTGAGCGGACGTGTCTCCACATGTGGAGACACGTCCTCTCAAGAGATGCATCCCTTGGAGGCGGGTCTCCTTACATACAAAAAGGAGTTCCACTCTTGATATACAAACATCGAAATTTATTAATGTTCTGCAATTAGTACATTCGGCATTAAAAGAAGAAATCTGAAAAATCGTCTTTGACTTAAAATTTCTCACACAGAATTTCAGACCTTAGTTTATTCTTAGATTTTTAGGATCCTTTTTGATAAAGATTTGATTACATTTATAGTAATGTACTTGGGCTCTGTTGTACTCAGTGCCACAAAAGACTGCTTCCTGCCATATCGGGATATCATCGCAGACCTCAACTGAAACAACATCCAGAGGAACTCTTCCGATCAGCAACACAACCATCTTCTTTAGCTTTAGTAGGCTCCCTCTGAATCTTGAAGCACTTGCATCAACCTCTTGACCTCATCGTCCAAGATTTGCCTATAATGCTTGCCTTAGAGAAATGGTTACCAACGCACACCTCTGTAGAGAATCAGGGCTGTCCTGTTTGACCTCATTCTAGATCACACTATTCTGAATAGGTTTGCAGAGCTACCAATGTTAAATCTAGGTTGACAGACTCGAGAAATTGTGATCCCAACTGCTAAAGAGGTACTTCAAGGATTTAGCATCTAGCCTTGCAACACTGCAACCCTTACTTATTCTCAACGAGTAATAGAACTCCCTCTGAAGATTAATTCTTCCTCTTCGAAGAGATGTCTTCAGTTATTCACTCAAACTCATGGCTGTAGGCAGTGTCTCCATTCTTGAACCTTTAGGATGCATCAAGCTCTTCTTGAAAGCAATCTCTTATGCTTCTTGATCCGTCCTGAAAGCATAAGAAGAGATTACTAATAGTTCATGGAACTCAACTATCTCGAACAAAAGTACCATTGCAAGAAGCATACATAATTGGCTATCTCAATGTTATAGCATTTATTAATAACTACATAACAATTCATGAACATTATTCAACCATGCAATACTTATCTCATTGAAATCAAGATCTCCTGAGTAATCCCAAATAATTAATTCATCATTCATCTTTGTTGATTCTGACATGTCTTTCTTCCATTTTCTTGGAAGAGCTAATCTCAGCATAACAAAAGACAATCTTCACAAAACAACTTGCAATGAGTAATTCTTAATTCTAAAGAATCTTATCCCAGTGATCACTATTTACTGGTCACACATAATCCAAGTAAATAATGTCAGATTTGCACAACTCAACAAATTGAATTTAGCCTAGAAGGATAATTACAATCAAAACAAAGAATACTTATCTCTTAAATATTTTGAAGCGTGAACACAGTACGATACGCTGCTCTTGCGCTCAGATCAGTACACAACCTTGACGGCTTGAACACAGGCCCATGACTAGAGTAGAAATTCACTAGAATCATTTTGGGGAGAGATCTCAATCACATCCGCAAATGAAGCATGCTGATTATGCCTGGTAGGGCAATCCTTCGCATAGTGACCAAACTTGTCACATCTAAAGCATTGAACACGAGAGAGGTCCCACTTCTTCTTGAATGCATGAGCACCATCTGACCCTTTTTCTCTTTTCCTCTTTAAGTATCTTTTCTTTCCTCCTTTTCCTTCCTTCTTCGAGGATTGAGCGGAAAGAACATGAATGTCTTCATTTGTAGGGCTTCGACCAATACCTCTCGCAGCCAACCTCGACTCCTCTTGAATATAGTCAACCCTCAATCGATCAAACTTGGGAAGTTTCGATGTCGCGTTGATTCCTTGAATGTAAGACTCCCGAGATGAAGGAAGACCATTAAGAGTCAACATGGTCAAGTCCTTGCTATCAACAACGTGCCCAATAGTAGAGAGTTGATCTCTCAACTTGGTGATCCTCATTAAGTAAGCGATGATAGTTTCCCCTTTCATCATCTTCAAGTGATGGAGTTGTTGCTTTAGTGCAAGTGCTCGGCTTGTGTTATTGATTTCGTACATCTCCTCCAAGGTTTTGAACATCTCTCTTGCAGTCTTTGCCCTAGTATCTTCTTCTTCCATAGAACCTTTTCTTCCTCATCTGTAGGCTCGGGAGCTGTGCTCTCCACAAACTTTGCCAATTCGCTTTCCTCCAAGGTGAGCATGATCCTGAATCTCCACGAAGTGAAGTTTGATTCTCCCTCAAGCCTGTCCTCAATCTTGAGACCATTCACCATCTTGACAGAGAGATAGAGGTAAGCAAGGATGAGGAGTAAAATAAAGAGTATCGTTGAAATACACCAATCTGATCAAGATCTTCTTCAAACTCGCTCTGATACCATGTTAGTTTTTCATGATCAGATATATCAAAATAGAAAGTACTCAGAAAATGCAACACATGAGACAATGAACACAACCAGATACCTTGGGAATACCCTCCAACCTGAGGGAGAAAAACCCAGCCAATATATCTCTTATATATTGAATTATAAAGAGCAGAAATCTGCTTACAACTCAGGCACTACACGATGCCGAATTTGATACAATGAATAATTACATCTCTCCTTGATGCAAAGATACATTGACTATGTTTCTCCTTGAAATCAGTCTGCTGCAACAGAATTACGACCTGCTTCTACAAGATGATGATTCGTTGTCACAAGATGATGCATTGCTGCAGAATGATGATCTGCCACTCAAGCATGAACTTCTTTTAGGAATGCGAATTATGAGCAATGAACTTGATGATCTAAATGAATGATAATCTGCTTGTATTTATACACCAAGGAGGGAAGGAACACGACTTTTCAAGGAGGAGGTCGACCCAATAAGAAAATCATTTATTAATTATTAATTAATAAAAATCGTTTCTTAGAAGGTTGGCTCAAACAGAAGGATGTGTTCTTTCAATGCAAGTTGGCGTCCTTAATAAATGAATATTAATTGTTAAGATATAAATTATGTTTTATTTAAATCATTTGAGAAGTGCCTCTTCTTCAAATCGAATATGATTAAATTGAATAGCCACAGGCTATCATTCAATTTAATCTTCTTTATGCGAATTTGCTTCTGGAAGTAGATGCCCGCAGCTGCATTTCATCAATAGAAAGCAATATACTCAAAAATCCACTAGTCTGGTAAAGACCAGATTTGTGAAAGCTAGCAAAGAAATGTTAACAATCTCTTTATTTTGGCTAACTACTATAGATGGCAGTCTTCAAATTCTGGAGTGTTTTAGTGGAGAGAAACCACATGGCAAGGAAATAAGCGTGTATACATTTTAATGTCATAGGAAACCAAGTTTAGTTTTTATCTGTACCAAGCAAATGGAAGAGCCCTTTCTATTCAAGGATAACATTTCCTTTTTCTGGTAGCTTGCCTCTATTGCTTGATATAGGGTTTTTGCTTGCTTTCTATGTAATCTTGTGGCTTCCTTCCCGCTAATCAGCTTAGGTGAAAGATGATATGGAGGGACACCTTGGTGTCTTGCTACTTTGCAAGGGCAAAGAGCCTTCTAGATTGACCATTGGACTTGAGGGTAGTGTGCTCAATATGGGGATAGAGGGCATATCTGATTGGGATGGAAAGGAGTCACAAATGGTGCTTTTGAACCAACGAAAGCACACTTATTCTCTGAAGTCACTTTTAGCTTGTCTCGATTTGGAAACACTGGTGGTTGCTATTTGAGTTATCAATTTGTCCAAATCATACTTCACAAACTCAAACTTGACTCAGACTTGTTCAACTCCAAATTTTTACTTGAAAAAAACTCAACTTGAAAAAATACTTAATTTTTTCACAAAAATAGTTGCTTGTTTTTCAGTTGAGGGCTTTTTTTAATACATAGGGAAATTGTATCCCTATACAGTGATATTTTTTATTTTACAGTCACATTGCATTATAGGGCACATTTTTTTAGTTTTAGGTTATTTTTGTGAAAATACCAATTGTGATTTCCAAAAGATGACTGAGTTGTGAGTTTTTCTATTGCTTTCACACCTTGTTTTTAGTTTTTCCCGTGTTTCAATGAGTGGTGAGTTACTATTTGAGTAACTTGGCCAGTTTCTTTCCTGTGAATACTTTGTGACTATTTCAACTTTGGTTCAAGTTTCTTTGCATCTGCAGCAGCAAATTTTTACCAATTTTGATTGTGGTCGTAGTTGGATGGTGCTCTAGGCACAGGGGGGTGGCAATTGGCATTGGGTGGCTTAGAACTCGTAAATCCTTCACAAGTGGAATGGGTTCTCTACTTGGTGCTTGTTCATGCTTTTGTGGAACAAAAGAGAGATTGCCAAGCAAGGGATGAGTACATAATGGATTACATTGATTTCTAGGGCCTTGAGTGATCCATAGAATAGAAAATTGTAAAATCTACATTAGTGTGAGGTTTCCAAGAAAGAAAACACCTGGTTTTGGTCACAGGATGAAACAACTAGTTGTTTCAGAAGGTGATTACAAAACCACAGGTTCCCTTAAAGGGACAGTTTTGTAACTGCTGGAGTGAATTCAAAACAGTCATGAGGATTATCTAATTCTCATGGCAAAAAGGAATCTGCTGCCTACACAAATTGATGGTTTTGTCTTAATACATGAAATCTAGAATTCAGAAGTAATAGTTTGATTTTTCTTATTCCAATTCTACTTCCGGCTCTTTCTGGTGCATGCGGGGGACATAGTAACATCTATATAAAACATGAGGAGGTTGGGTTGCATCATTGGAGACTTTTGTGAGTTTTGTAGTGATCAAGACAAGGTGAGCTCAGTTGAAGTTATTTGGAAATTGACAACAAGGCATTATAGTAGTTACCAGTTGTATTTAATCTTTATGCATATTCTTTTGTGATTAAGAATATCTAGGTAATGTGCAATTGGCACTACCAAGCCGATTTTCCCCTTAGGGATTCCAAGATAAAATCTGAGTTTTGTGAGGAGATGTAATAACCACCCTTATTTTTTTTTTTTGAAAATCTTGTTAACTCAACAGAATGAAAATGCCAAACAACTTTACTTTCCACTTTCTGATCACCAAGTTCCCAGTGTGGGCGAGGTGAGATCATATGGTGTACGAGATCTAAGTCACCAGGTTCGAATTCGAATTCGAATTTGACAACATTGAAATTCGAATGAAATTCGACAAGCAAAAAATTCAAAAAGTATAAAATTCGCCTTATGTAATTTTTTATTTTTTTTATATATATAAGTAATATATCCATTCAATTGTCTAAAAAATAGTTTAACATTGATAGATAGATTTGAACCATTACAAAAACATGACACATTTATAAAATATAAACAAGGTTACCCCAAGTTTCCGGGACGGGGACGGCTGGGGACGGCGGGACGAGTCCCCAAGTTTCCGATTTTTGAGGCCAAATTTAGGGAAGGCGGGGGACGGCTATATAAAATATAGGGAAAATTTAAAATATATAGAGAAATTTTAAATATGCATATGGAAACATGGATAAAACATACATAATATACATTATAGAATCTTAACATATAACATTTGTGTTCAACATTCTTTGTCAATACTCAATACACATTGAAAATTCAGAATTAACATACATGAATCATAATACAACCTCCAAGTTAAAATTTATAAACTTATATCAAATTACATAAGGTTATTTCCAGCTTACAAATTGGGAGAACATTTGTGATTACAATGAAGATTGTTTCACCTAGGTTATTGATTACTTGGCATAGAACAATAACGAATAGCTGAGGCATCTGAAGGAAAAATTATTGTAGTTTGCTGGGAGTGTGGACTACTGGAAGTAAATTCAATGCTAGTGTATTGTCTGATATGGATTTGAGCAGTTAAATGTGGGGACAATTGCTACACTCAAGGAGTTTTGGGCATCAAATTGCCTTAATATTCAGCCTATTTCCAATTGTGAAGAAGTAAGAACTGTTTAAAAATGTCAAAATCCTAAGTCTTTGTCTCTAAAACCTGTTAGTGAACAGCAAGCAAATAAATTCAAGTCTACACACTTTTGGAATAATTTATTTTTATTTTTATATATCTCTAATAGAGCATCAAATATTTATCTTGTGAGTGTTCCAAATATTGTGAAAGATATATGAAAATAATTTAAACGAACAACTCATAAACCAAACCACAACAAACAACAAGAAAAAAAATTAAAAAAAAAATGTTTTGATGTGGGGGACGGTTGGGGGACGGCTCAGGCGTCCCCTGGCCGTCCCTGGGACTGGTCAGCCGTCCCTATTTGGTCAACGCCGTCACCCCATCCCGGGGACGTTTCCTGGGTTTTTCAGAAAATTAGGGACGGTCCCCTGCCATCCCCCTGCCGTCCCCCTGCCCAGTACCCGGGACGTCCTGGGAATGGTTACGGGGCATTTGGGGGGGGGCGGGGGAGGGGGGGACGCGTCCCCGGGTTTCCCTGAATATAAACCATAAAAAACATGTGAAATCATGATTGCGAAGATGTTCTTTTGTCAAAAAGGTACAATAATAGTAAAGACTTTAGAACTTTAAAAAAGCTCCAAGTCATCAAGAGCACTTGGCTGAGATGCTAAATCATCATCTGTATCACAGTATCACTACTCAATTCATCATCAGCAAAGTCAGGCTCATCTGCAACTAGCATTGCTATGTCTTCAAGAATTTGTTGTGAAGAAGAGTCCTTCGTTGATTTGTTCATGAGCAATTTTAAATTGCTGCGAACATAGACAAGATCTCCCAACTTTCCAGTCAACAATTTATTCCTCTTTTTGGAATGAATGTGATCAAAGCAACTCCAGTTCCTCTCACAAGCTGATGAACTTGCTCCCTGACTCAAAACTCGAATAGCAAACTTTTGTAGCTTAGGAGTTTGTGCTCCATAGGTCATCCACCATTTATGCCCAGGTACATGTGCCATGTCATATTTGGCTGCTTGCATTCCAAACAACCCTTCTCTACCCTTGTATACCCAAAATTGACTTTTGATTTGTGCTGAAATTGTTTGATTTGATTCATACTTTCCAACCGCTTCTAAAAGCCCTGCCATAATTTCAGTGTCACCTTCTCTATCAATAGAAAAATAACTTAGGCTCCAAAAAGCAAGTCGCTGTATGTAAAGGTGTGTGCATCATTTTCCATCTACAATCAACTGTCTCCCATATCTCCATATATTCTGCTTCTACATTGTTTAGTGCTTTTTGAATAGCTTCCTTACAACGGTCCATGCTTTCGTAAAGCATGCCAAGGCAAGGAGTGTCACCATCAACCATACGAAGCACATCAACAATTGGTTCACATATAAGCAAAACCTTTGCTGCACTTTCCCATAAATTGTTGTTTAGAATTATTTGTTCTATGTTCTTCCCCTTAGGACCTTTAGAAAGCACTGAGTGTTCCCACTCATTGGAACAAATAACAGACCTCAAAGCTGTTTTTTCTTCAACCACTCTTTTCAAACTGATATAAAATGAAGCAAATCTTGTTTCACAAGGCCTCAACAACTCCTTGGATGCATGTTGCCTATAAAGACTCAATGTCAGACGATGATTCCGTATGAAATTTGCAATTGCTCTCCCTTTGTGAATAGCTTCATGTACCCATGGGAATTTAGCCAAGTCATGAAGCAACAAATCGAGACAATGGGCTGCATATGGACTCCAATATATTTGTGGGTACTTCTCTACAATCAACTTCCCTGCTCCCACACAATTTGTTGCACTATTAGTTACCACTTTAACCACATTTTCCACCCCTACTTCAAGAATGGCTTCCTCTAATATTTGAAAAATATACTCGGAAGTTTTCTTGTGGTTCATGGTGTCAATCACTTTCAAGAACACAACACCCTCAGGACAAGACACCAAAATATTAATCAATGGCCTTTGACATATATCCGACCATCCATCACTCAATATAGTGCAACTTGTTTTCCTCCAAGAGGCTTTGACAGTAGCTAATTTCTCAGTCACTCTATTTTTTGACCTCTGCAGAAGAATTGTCCTGATAGCCTCTGAACCTGGGGGGGTGTACCCTTTGCCAAACTCTGCAATTTCGTGAACTGCATCACGAAAATGTGGGTTTCTCGCAACATTGAATGGAATAGCATTTGTGTAAAACAAATCAGCTACTGCATCATCCACCTCCTGTTTCTCTATTGGTTTCCAAACGCTATTCAATGTTCCTTGCTCTATTGATACCCTCACCGGTTTGGATGGAGTAGAAGAGGAAGACATAGTAGATGTGAATCTAGATGCATCTTCAATTCTCTGTTTCTTTTGTGCCTTCTTCATTTTTCCTACAATTGAATTGGACTACTCTTTCTCTAAAGCAGCTCTCATTTCTGGAGTAACTTTAGGACATGCTGTAACACCTCCTACTGAACCATTTGTAATACCAAGTAAATGGTCCACTGCCCTTGTCAAACCGCCTTTAAAAGGCTTCTCACACTTGGTGCATTTGAGATCAGTACCATTGCGAGTGATATATTTCCATGCCTCAGTAGTTGATTTCTAGGGAGCCATAATCTGTATGTTTGAATGACAAAATAATATTTAATATTGAAAAGTTAAAACATCCACAAAATTTTATTTCAAACAACTTTGAGACAAAATATATATATCTTATTTTAAATCTAAAAAACAAAAAAAATAAAAATAGTAAATTTCATTTTAACATAAATCAAATAATCACATAAAAATTTACTAACATCTATTATCAAAAATCTAAAATACATCTTTATTATAAATATATTAATAAACATATATAATGTTAAAAATTTAAAATACATGTAAATAATTAATAAGCATGTATATTATTAAAAATTTAAAATGCATCTAAAATAGAAATATATTAATAAATTGAAACTATAGTTTAGAATTCTAAATATAAATATATTTAGGTTAAATAATTTTATATTATATATATTTTATTATTTATATTATTTAACGTAAATATATTTATATTTTCTATAAATTTAAAAAATACATATAATATAATAAACCTTATATTTTATTATAAATTATAATGTTATTAACTTATTAATATTTCCCGAATATAAATATATTATAATATTTATATTAAATAATACATTATAAATCTGTATTATTTAATGTAAATATATTTATATGAAAATATAAATATATTTACATTATATAATCAGAAATAATAAAATACATATAAATTTGTAATATTTTAATATAAATATACTTACATAAAATAATACAGATTTATAATATAAATAATAAAATACCTAGAATATAATAAAATATAAATTTTATTATATTATACGTAGTTTATTATTTATATTATAAAAATGTATTATTTAATATAAATATAAAAATAATAAAATATATATTAAAACCCTAAAATAAAACATTATAATAAAACAAAACAAATCTAAAACAAAAAATACGCACAAGCAAAACATGCGGAAGAGAAGAAAGAAGAAAAATACGTTGAAAAATATGCCTACTTGGAAATGGCAGTTGAGGATGCTGGCTTTGAAACAGCGTGCGAGTTAATGGCGACGGTGTCGGCTGAGGATGCTGGCCTGGAAACGGCGCGTGAGGAAACGGCGACGGCAACAGAGAGTCGTTTCAAACTCAGTCTTCAAAGCCATTGTTTTTTTGCAGGAGCCGAGGTCGAAGACAAATTCTGTGAAAAAACCATGGCGCTGAAATGCTTGTTAAAAACGCCTTCAAATGTCCTTCAATCGCCTCTCAAATAGACGTTTTTGTTCTCCTTTGATTTTCTTGTGCTTTAGACAGAGTATAAGCCGCGTTTTATAAAAAAAACAATCGAAAAACCTAAAACGCTTTTCCGAAAACCTAAAAACGTTTTAAAAAAATGCATATTTTAATGAAAAAATCTTCGTGGTTTCCGTACAGTCGAATTTATCAAATTTCAACGAATTTAATGAAAAAAAATGAAATTCGCTCAAAATCGAATTTGAAGCTTCAAATACGACGAATATGGTGACTTAGTACGGGATTACATTTATACTTGAATTAAACAGCTGAAGTAACATCCACTTATCCAGTGGGGTCAGCTGGACACTTCCATTTTGTAGTGAGAAAGCATATACAATAGTGAAAATGCAAGCAAGCTCTTCCATTTTTCAGTGGTGATCAAATACAACAAGAAAGAGCAACTCTCCCACTTTTCAGTGGTGAGTGAATACAATAAACTAGAGCAACTCTACCACTTTTCAGCGGTGAGTGAGAACCAATAAGCCACTTATTCAGTGGGGTGAGTAACAACAAATTACTAAGAGTAGCCCACTACTGGTACTACCACTTAGTGTTACAAGGATAACTCATTTGAAAACTTCTAAATTCAAGTTATGCATCTATTGTTACAAGTATGGTCATGAAAGAAATTGATAGAGCATCCCCACATGTATCACAACATCAAAGAACTAACCACCCATCATGGAATTAACAAATATACCTCAAAGACTGGCAAATAGATGGCTGGTGCAGGTCTGAAACTTTGCTGTTACAGTCTGGACAGCGAGATATAAACTCAGAAAACTTCACCAAATCACACTCACACACACCCACAATGAATGCAAGCTCAAATATTGACAAATATATGGTTGGTGTAGGTCTGAAATCCTGCTGTTGCAGTCTAGACAGCAAGATATAAAGTCAGAAAACTTCACCAAATCACTCCCACACGCACCCACAAGGAGTGCAAGCTGCTGGTGTGAATGGGGTTATTTCCTAACTTGTCATTAGTGAGGACCTATTCACATGATAAGTTTACTTAGGGGTTAAGTTATCTTAGGTGTCATTTCTAGAAGTTAGTTATAATGGGGCCATGTTTCATTATTTACTTTTAGTCATCTAGGAATTTAATAGTTCTCTCATGCATTTATTATTTGCATTGAGCATTTAATGTTTGTATGAAGAGTAGTTATCATCCCTTATCACACCTTGCCTATATATACAAGGTGTTTGTACATTGTAAATCATATCAGATATTCTAGATCATCATATCAATCATTAATCTTCATGCAAGCTCATGTTGCAACACTTTCTTGCACAAGTGTTGTCAAACCATCTGTCTTTGGATCTTGTTCAACATTTGTTTCCGCATAGTGCTGGTTACCTTCTTCTTTGGTTGGGCATGTACCTGATTTGATTGTGGCATCTTCATCTTTAGTGGACAAGGAGACACATGAGCAGCTTTTAGAGACATCATCATACATATTTATGCTTCTTTCTTTCAATTCCTATCCGGAATGGGAAACATTCCTACATTTGTACTTGGTTTTGTTTCTTTCGAAAGGTAGACAAGTTGTTTGTGGATAGTGGATCATATTTTGTTTTTAGGCACTTACCATTCTTGCAAGAGACTATACATTGTGGGGGGGCTACATGGTCTCTCTCTTTCCCTTTTATGGGGGGCTATTGATTATAATGTATCCTTGTGATGGATTTATTTCTTGGGGGGTATTGATGTTGAAACCTCCCTACATTAACTCTTCTGTGACTTGTACACGATTTGCATTGCATCTCCTTTTTGGAGGAGTTTTGTCCCACTGAGTTTTCTCTTTTGCTTCCTTTGTGAGAGATTAGTTGTACAAGGGTACCTAACATGACTTCATTGCTAGGACCCATATTGCATTTGCATATTGCATCATTTGCATAACTACACTCACTAAGTTGCACTTATGGGGGGTGTTGGTGTGAATGGGGTTATTTCCTAACTAGTCATTAGTGAGGACCTATTCATATGATAAGTTTACTTAGGAGTCAAGTTAACCTAGGTGTCATTTCTAGTAGTTATAATGGGGCCATGTCTCATTATTTACTTTTAGTCATCCAGGCATTTAATAGTTTTCTCATGCATTATCTCATGCATTTATTATTTGCATTGAGCATTTAATGTTTGTATCAAGGGTAGTTATCATCCCTTATCACACCTTGCCTATATATACAAGGTGCTTGTACATTGTAAATCATCTCAGATATTCTAGATCATCATATCAATCATTAATCTTCATGCAAGCTCATGTTGCAACACTTCTTGTGGATGGTTTCTTTCTTGGTTGATCTATTGAAGAGTGCACAACTTCAATTGGGTTCATTGTTCATCAATATTTCCAACACAAGCTATAACCATGTTTCCAAACAGCTATATGTGACTTATCCCATCATCAAAATAGTGACTGAAAAACCAAAACTGAGACTTTAAAACATTTTCAATGGTTACCCCTGGCTGGAATTACAGCACAGTCTATCTAGGGATCTTGCAATTCCAAAACTAGAAATCTATGAGGGATTTCGTTCTCAAAGATTGAAGAGAACCAAGGCCATTTCAATAGCATACCATTATCATTCTTCAACATATCCAAACGAGTTCCCAACACCTCCTTTTATAGCTTTTTTCATTGTATTTTTGTAGTTTTTTTTTTTCCGAAAAAGTGTTTTTTTTCTTTTTCACTGCTTTTTTTTGAAAAAACACTTTTACTTTAAATTTAAATAATTCATTATGTGCAAACATTTAATCACCTTTTCCATCAAATTCCCTTTTAAAATAAAACCAAACCTTTTCATATGCAAGACCCCCTTATTTCTCCTAGGTGTCCAAAAGGGGAATTAAAATATCTTTTCAAAAAGATATTACACTTAAGTTATCAAAAATAATGATAAAACATTATTACTTAAGTGAATAATTTAATTATTTCACACCAAGTTGCAAAAATTCTTGAAACACATCGGAATCCAAATTTGATCATGCCAATATGATATTGAGGTAATAGGTGAATAATAAAAGCCAATTTGGTGACTTATTATAGATAGACATGTTCTCTAAGAACTTTGGAGAGAACCCAAAAGGTTGGAATTCGATTTTGAAAGCATCTAAGGGCTTCAACTAACCAACTGAACTCAAACCCAAGAACAATTGTTTTACAAGAGTGATCAAATGCTTCTTCAAGAATGTTGGAGTTCTCCCTAACTAACCAATTAGCATCCAAAACACTTGGAGATTGGCTAAATGTGCACAAATTGGCTAAGTGCCAAAAGGGTACATTATAGAAGAATTCTCTTATTTTTTGCACTTATTTTTTGATTTTGTACAACATTCTATCCTCTAAGACCATCAATTTGTTCAAACAAAAGTAGGATAGTAATTAATTTTCATGCTTAGTAATTTCTACAAGCTTAATCTAAGGAATTGTGGATTATTGAGGCAATTAGGGAATGTGATATCTTGGCACTTAATGCAAAATGATCCCATTTGTGGGTCAAGAGCCCATGGATGAAGAAGAGATAAAAATTGGAGTGCAAGCAAGTTCAAAAATCTAGTAGTGAAATTCTTAAGGGTTCTCTTCTTCAATATGATGACAATGATCCTCAATTGTATTTCGCTCTAAAGGTTGGATCCTTACATCTTTGATGCAAACATGGACTGACACTTGGAAGATTGATTGGTGTTACTAAGGTCCATGTAAGAAGTGGAGAAAGAATGTTGATGGCCTTGACGCTCAAACTTCTTCCTTATCCTCTAATAATAGCAATTGTCATTATTGAATCTGTTATGCTGATAAGAAATAGGATACCTCTAAGTACATGAGGGTGTGAAAATTGAAACTTTATGAGAAGTCCTTTGTCATCCACGTTCAATTGCAATAATGGAGTTGGAAGGAAATTATGATTGTTGGGATAGAAAGATTTGGGATGGTAGATGTACTTGGAAAATGGTTTTTTGGGTAACAAATGACTAAGTGACAAAATGTGTAGAATAAAGACTATCAAAATAAGAAATATTATGCCATCTTGAGACCAAAAGAGTGGGTTCATATTGTGACCAATAGGAAGCAACTCACTCTTGCAATGAATAAAAGTGGAAAGGAAACATTGTGTTTACTGGGCAGTTTGAAACTGTTACATGCATCTTTTTGCCACAATGAAGCTTGTTAGTACCAAAATTTGCATTTTGTGTTTGATTAATATTTAGTTTCCTTGAATATGACAATCAATTCTTCTTACCATTTTGTTTTTGGCATAGGTTGTTATTTAGGTTTTGGCTTAGGTTGTTAGTTAGGTTTTGTCTTAGGTTGTTTGTTAACCATGATTCATAGATTATTCATGGATAAGTAATTTCAAACATGATGATTGAAGCTTCAATTGTAGACTCTTGGTGAAATCAAAGACAATATCTCAACAACTATAATGTCCCTTACCCGGACTTGCCCTAAAATCCCTTTGTTGATTAGGTTTAGGGTTTCTTCCTTCCAAATGAATGTTCTTTTTAATGAAGTAATCTTGGTCTGAAACCTGCATTCACCATATTAACCAATTTCCAAAAACACATATATCTATTAGCATTAATATCTAGATATCCAAAATATAAGCATAATCATAAATACAATTTTAACAAGCAAGAGGAGTGCCTTGTATGGATCTTGCCCTGAAGCCTTTGTGTTGGGCACGGGAGGTTGCCTTTCACAATCATCTTTTCCCAACGGCTTAGTCCCTGCCTATCCCCATACAAGTCAGTACCTCAAAGACACTTGCCCTATTAGGACAAGGTGAAGTCCTACGATCCAAGGGCCTACGACCTACCACCCCTATAATGGTGTAGTTTCCTATGGTGGGACCCCCACCTCTCTATGTCTAACCCGTTCCTTGGCCTACGAACATGAGAGGGGGGTTTTTAGGTTCTCCACTTGGACTCTACTTCACCTGCCTAAGAGGGTACCAATCGCGGAGAAGACAATCTTTACACAATCAGATATATTTGCATTCATCTATTTCATACCTATAATCAAATACATTTTCATGTATCAATGATTTTTTAAGTTCATTATTTCCTAGAATGATTCTCATTATGATAAGATTAAAGAAAGCATTATATCAATAATCAGATTAACAATATCTATTTCTTATATTCAAAATATGCTAAATATTATTGCTAAGTGAGTACATCACCTAATCAGTTGTGTCTTCCCATGTCTCCTTATTCCTTAATCGTCTTCCTTCAACCTTACATTTAATCATAGGATGAGGACAATTCATAAGAATACATAATCTACTTATGTTTATATTAAAGAGTCATCATTAATTATAAGTATCGTTATTGTATAATCATATATATATATATTTCTTATTCATATCAATTAGTATTCATATATTATTCATTGTTCAATTATATTAGTATTGATTATTCATTATTCATATATATGTTTATTCATATATTATTACTTATTCAATTATTATTCTCTCCTTATATTAATATTTATATAAATTTTATTCATTTCATATTATTCATTATAAAATTTATCCACATTCATGCACATATACCTATATGTTCATTAAATAATATATACATATTTAATGGCTCTATATTCTAATGCATACCAATCATTGTTGCTGCAGTTCTGAATTGCAGATTGTATTTCTCAATGTTTTTCTCTCCCTTCCTTATTTTCCTTCCTTCTATTTATACCATTCAAGGTAGGTGACTCATGGGGGAATGTATTGTTTGGTAAAAGAGGTGACTTTTCATAAAATATACCTCTTTGTTAGATTTAATTGCTGCCTTAGAAGGCTTACTATCACAATAATATCTATCTTTGAAAATAATATATTATTATTACTAATTATGATATTTCAGATTATATACTTATTTTATTATATTATTTTGATGTTTGATTGAACATATTAAAGTATAATAATAAAACTAATTTGCTAATATCTTATTATTAAAAAATCTTTGATGTGTAATGATCATAATATTTATTTATTATTATTATTTTTGAGATTAAGTTATTTAATACTAGAATGTAATAACAATAATTTGCCTATATATTATTATTATATTTGTTATTTCATATTTATATATTTTCATATTGATATATTACACATTTATTTTATATATAATATTAATATTGTTATTTATTTATTTTTATATTCTAATAATAATTTTTAAATTGCTAATGTTTGTATTTCAATATTATATTTGATGATTACAATTGTAATACTATCTTGTGATAATTATAATTAATAATTTCTTTCTTTTTATATATTTTGTTATTTATTTGCATCTTCTTATGCAAATTGCATTTAAATGTTTGAGGTCATTTGTTTATTTATTTATGTTTGTGTTGCTATTTTGGAGACATGACAACAATAGCTAGAAGGCATAGGCAAAACCGAAGTAGAAATGACAATTCAATTGGCCTTAGTGGCCGAAATGTGTAACCAACATCAAAGGCTTAAAAGTGTTAAGTCTTTTCTTTGTGTAGTCAACCGGAAGTTAAAGTAAATATGTTATAGTTAGCTACATAATAAATAAATATGTTTTGTAATTGTGTGCTAGTCCTCGATCGGTTGCTAGTGTCGGTTAGTAGTTATTGTTGGTTGGTAGCCTTAACCAACAACAGTTTGCTATATATGTGTACTTGTTGTTCATAGTCGGGGACCACATGTTATGATATTCCTATACTTATTTCATATCCGAGAATTGATAATAAAGTTATATCTTTCATGTATTGTTGCAAGTATCTTATATCATGTTCTGTGATTCTGTTAATTCTGTTTACTTTGTAAATCCTTCATTTAGAATAAGTGAGTAAACATTTGGCACCATCGCCGATACAAACTTTGGCGATACACAAAAGACAAACGAGAGTCATAGCATTCTCATGGGTCAGCTAGTCGAAGAAGCGATACAAGCAAACGAAGAAATAGAAGACGTGTTGACTGAAGAATTGATAAACCTGTGGGACATCTCATCACTAAAGGAACACATATTAAGGGAAGCTCTTAGGAGAGAGGTCCCTCAGGTAGCCATTTGGGACAATTTGACTGTCAACCCAGAGGTGGATTGTCTTCTCAATAGACTGTCGAGATTGATTGCACATAACTATATCATACTTCAAGATCTTTGGGATGACAAAGACACAAAACAAAGAAGACAACAAATACTCCAACAATACGAACGAAACAAACGAGAGGAGGAAAACGTACAAGGGGACACAAATCGTATGGCAATTCAGATGGGGAGGTCAGACCATATGGGGGAAAATTGAAATAGTAAAGTGGCAGCTTAGAGAAGAAGTTATCATTGTACGGTAGAGAAACTCGTACAACTCACATAACAATTGGTCGCCGTACGAGGAGGTGAAGATCAAGTCACATGTAGTATCGATATTGATAGGAGATTTATTGCTGAAGGTATCTTGTACGACAGTAGTAGCAAATCATACGACATCCTATTGTACATTATATCCTCAAGACCGTACGGAGGACAATGGGAAAAATCGTTTAGCAAGGTACGACCGAAGGTGTTGATGTTGTATGACATACGACCCATAGTGGTCTGCAAAATATGGAGAAAGGTTTTTAGAGTCGTATGGTCCAAGCCACCATCATCGAACAAAAACTTGAACAAGGGTATAAAAAACAGAGTTGGCGAGTTCATAAATTCAGTTGTTGTAATCGTTTCTGGGAGAGACTGCCTATTTAATTCGTGTCGGGAAGTGTCAGAGGTACATTGATGGATAAACATGGGCGCCAATAGTAGTAAAGGGAAGCGACAAGCACCTTCAGATCCGCATGGCATCAAGGAAAATGGCCAAAGGGAATGATGATGGCACCATCATAGCCGATACCATCACCTGGGAGACTCTCAATGACAGTGAGTGTTGTTCATGGTGGCAAGGAGCACAGGTTGATCACATGCTGAAAGCAACACTTCCACACATGCAGGTTGACAAGGCCACCCAACTTCCATTCTTCTAGCCTTACTTGGGCTAGATGATAGTACAATACAACCGACACTCTCACAAGTTAGTTACCGATTACAGAGGATGCCTAGTGACGATATCCTTTGCACCTGCAAAATTCACTAGAGTGTTTGGAATACCTTCGAGAGGAGTATCCATAGCCAAACCTATAGGGAAGATGTCACGCTAGCAGGAGTCACCCTTAGAGAGTATATTGCTTAGACCTTACCCGATAGGAGAAGGACATCATTTGGAGTGCAGGTAATAGAGGTATGAGGAAAACATTCCTTGCCACTCCTGAATGGAAATGTGTCCTCGATTTGATTAAGTGTCGACTCATGGGAGCCAACAGAGCATCGAACATTGCAGTATGGATGATTACCCTCATGGTTGGATTGAGTATGGGGAGGGTTTATAATTGGGCAAGTGTATTGTTTGAGAGTTGCACAAGGCATTTTATATGACACAACATGCCATCAAACTCCTAATCGATGTCCTTTGCACACAAGTACCCTTCAACAAGTGGGGAAGACTCCAACCGGTAGGCCAATTGGATGTTGCCTGACCAATTGCGTTTTATTGGGAAATCTTGGGAGTGCAAATAATGGGGGAGGAGACACCTTAGCCAGCGGTACCATTGGGGAAGAAGAGGAAGCAAAGAGATACTTCGTCGAATGGAGACAATCATGATGCGATAGAACTATCTTCCTCCATAGAGATGAGTACGAAGGAAGTCTCACTCGTAGGAGAGGCATACTCTTAGGAGGTATTGAGGAGGCCATCCTCGTGCAGCTAGCCACGGTCCCAATACCTCCTATTACATTACCAGTTGTAGCTCCATCGCCTGCATTTCCAACATCACTAGCAGTGCCATCATCGGCTATAGTTTCTCTAGCATTGCCATCTTCAGTTAAAGACACTCCAATGGTGGAAGACGACTCCAGGATCGATGATTGGCTTGGCATGATGGGGGCACCATGATGTAGACGATTCCTCAGATCCTACAAATTAATAAATTCGCCCTCTATAATATAGAGGTAATAAGCACAATAGAACATAGACAAAAAGAGTATTAGGATTCATACTCCTTGAAACTTATTCATTTTTCAGAACATGATCATTGCATCCCTAAAAACTGATTCCTATGAGTCCAACTATCCCCTTTATCCACCAACAAACTCCTTAACAGAATAACTGAACTCCTAAACTAACTCCTATGAAGACTACTAAGCAACAATAGTCCAAAATAGAATAATCAACTCCTATGAAGACTACTAAGCAACAACAATCCAAAATAGAATAATCAACTCCTAATTAACTCCTATGAAGACTGCTAAACAACAGTAGTTAAGAAACAATTGCATCATCCTCCCCATCTTTTAGAATTTTTGAACCTCCTGGTTCAGATTCATATAACGAATTTGTTTTGCTGTACTTAAGCAAATCGGTCTCCATGATCGAAGTGTTATATGAATTCAGGAGGATTTTCTACTTAACAAAATACAGTTTGTATGCCCTGGACCGTGTAGCAACCAATTTAGTATCCAACATTCGTTCAATCTAATCTTTTTTCTTCTTCAGTATGTGCTTGGTCCAGTCATTGCTTTCCTTGCCACACTGGTCTTCATTTACCTGATCATCATTTCTCCCTGCAGAGTATCGGTGAAGGTTAACAACATTAAAAATAGGATTGATGTCTAAATCCTCAGGAAGATCAAGCACATAAGCATTGTCATTTGTCACCTTTTGAAATCTGCATGAACCAAGTTTTTTGGGTTTCAGCTTATTATAGGCACCTTGAGGATGCCTCTCTTTGTGCAAATGTGCCATGACCATTTCCCCTTCCTGGAAGATTTGTTCTCTTATGCATATCAGTTGCTTTTTTATAATGTTTGTTCATGGTTTGCAATTTGTGCCTAATCTGTTGATGTCTCTCTTGAATGTTTTCTACAAAATTTGTAGCATCTTGGCTGATTTGTGGGTTTGTGGGCAGATCCTTTAAATCCACAATTCCTTTAGGATTTGCACCTTACACAATTTGAAATGCAGGCTTACCATGGTGAATTACATGCCTGTCATATTGCCAGGGTCTTCCCAATAATAAATGGCAAGCATCCATAGGTACGACATCACACAATACCTTATCTTCATAGGGTCCAATATTAAAGGTAACAAAACAAGATTTGTCAACCAGCACACTTTGATTTTTCTTCAACCAAGAGATCTTATATGATTCAGATTTGGGAATACAAGAAAGATTTAGTTTTTGCACCATTCAAGTACTTACTAGGTTATCTGTTGAACCACCATCTACTATTACTTTGCATACCTTTCCTTGACACTTGCATCTAGTTCAAAAAACATTTTTCCTTCTCCAATCCTCATCTGCAGATTGTTTGTTTTCAGCTGCCAAGGTCTTTTGAATCATCAGGTTTTATCTCCAGTTTTAGCTTCTAGTTCCACAACTTGAATCTCTCCCTCTGTCAGCATAGCTCGATTTTAAGCTTTAGGATTGAGTGGGCAGTCTTGAGCTGTATGAGCTTCATTGCATATGAAGCATCATAAGGGTTTCCAATGCTCAGAAAATTGCCATCCTCATTCTCTACCTCTAAAACCTCCTTTGCTTCGAAAGTCGAGCTTCACACTTTCCTCAGGTTCTCTTCCTTTGGTAGGTTTGGAGGAACTCCCTTTTCCTCTATTTGGGTTACTATCACTCCTTTTATTCGTCAACTTGTTTTTCTGATGCAATTTCTCATCTGCTTTTAAGGCATATCCATATGCCTCATCCACAGTAGGTAACTTGACTAAGGCTAGCTCATCTTGCAGCTGAAACCTTAAGCCAGTAAAATATCTAGCTGCAGCTTGTTCTTCATCCTCTTGAATATCAATCCAAATTCAAAGCCTCATAAATTGTTCGGTATAAGCTTGAACAGATTGATCAGATTCTGAAATTCTCTGAACAACTTTTGGTGATAATCAAAAGGCAAGAACCAAGCTCGTAGGTGTTTCAACATCTTGAGCCACAACCTGATTTTGTCCTTCCCCTGTCTTCTCTTGGAACTCTGCAAATTTTCCCACCATAGAGAAGCATGGGACTTCAACTTGGACGCTGCAATTTTCACTCTTTCATGATCATCTTCCTCAATATTTTCCATCTCAAATTAACACTCTAACTCTTGGATCTAATCTAAGAACAAATCTGGATTGGGTTCACCTTTAAATTCTGAAATATCAACTTTGACCTTGGACCCTTGTTTGGATATGACTTCAATGAGCCTCTCCATAAGGTCTGTTGCCCTAGCTGCATTTTCTAGATGCTCCGATGCCTCTTCAGAATCATACAAACACAGCCTATTCTCAATGGCTTCTAATCTTCTTAGCCAATCATCAACATTATTCCTCCGAAGACCAACATTTCTCCTGCCTCTCCTTCCCTAGTGCATACAAATCCCCCTTTGGGCCATTGTAGTTTGCTCTGATACCAAAATGATATAGACAATTCCACAGATCTTACAAATTAATAAATTCACCCTTTGTAATATAGAGGAAATAAGCATAATAGAACATAGACAAAAAAAATATTAGTATTCATACTCCTTGAAACTTTATTCATTATTCAAAACATGGTAATTACATCCCTAAAATCCGAGTCCTACGAGTCCAACTATCCCCTTTATCCACCAGCAAACTCCTTAACTGAATAACTTAACTCCTAAATTAACTCCTACGAAGATACTAAGCAACAACAATCCAAAACAAAATAATCAACTCCTAAATTAACTCCTATGAAGGCTACTAAGCAACAACAGTTAAGAAACAGTTGCATCACACCACTAGATGCCCCTCCACCAGAGTCGCTAGGATTATTGATCGAGGGTTTAGAGCCACTACATGAGCAAGAGTCGGTCACCTTGGCACTTGGCACTTAGACATGGCCCTTTAGAGCCCTCACAACTGGTTTCGCCAACCACAAAAATTTCCATGGCGATAGTTCCGGAGATAGAGCCATAGCCACATCTAGCCGAGTTAGGAGAGAAGGATGAGTTGAGTGAGGTGGAGTCAGGTGGAGTGTTTTTATTGAGATTGGTCGATCAGATGCATACGACCCCATTAGCACAATACAACATTACCTTAGGGAGCTCTAGTCTATGGCTAGTATGATGTATGAGGTTGGGGAGATCTCTTGGTAACTTGATATTGGCCATGACCCATTGGCAGCACAGGAGGCAGAGAGGATCCTGGCATTCATTCAGATTGGGTGTGAGGGAGGGTTCTTCTAATGCTTCATCTCACATGGGTGGCTGGGAGTGGAGATGATCGAGATGTTGGCTGTCTGGCCTCCATTGAGACCCATAGTTGGAGGGAGACACGAGAGCGTACTATCAACTCTTCAGGGTATGGAGCTCTGCTACTGAGATGCCTTTCTCAGGTTGCATTGACATATGGCTTCGATTGAGGAGGCCACTCAGGTGAGAGATCGAGCCCTTGTGCAGGTCGAGACTATTCAGATAGAATTGGTAGATCATATCTAGAATTCTTAGGAGCAGTTGGCTCAAGTGACAACGATAGAGCATGCACGTGTCACCACCCTAGAGAAGATTGCTTTGGAGAGGGAGAGAGAGTTGGTCAAGAGAGATGCTCAGATAGCCATGAGGGACAGTGAGAGGTGAAGGGGTAGGAGTTAGAGAAGATGACGACTAAGTTCATGAGAGAGAATAAGAGCTGGAGAAGACAAAGAAACAATTGATGGAGGTTCACATGGTCAAAGCGGCCAGAGAGCGGGAATTGGTGGCCAATCAGCATCTCCAACGACTTCATTGGCAGCACTCGGTAACATCCTCAGGACATCCAGGGACGTCTTCTCTTCCTCCCTCTTCTCAGTAATCAATTTTCAGTGTGTATACAGCCCCAATTTTGTTTTGTCGTTTGGAAGATGGCGTTTTTTATTGGGGGGGTTGATATAGTTGGTTGAAAGTTAAGTAAATATGTTATAGTCGGTTACGTAATAAATAAATATGTTTTGTAATTGTGTGTTAGTCCCCGACCGGTTGTTAGTGTCGGTTAGTAGTTACTATTGATTGGTAGCCTTAACCAACAATAGTTTGCTATATATATGTAGTTGTTGCCAATAGTCGGGGACCACATGTTATGATATTCTTGTACTTATTGCATATCCGAGAATTGATAATAAAGTTATATCTTTCATGTGTTGTTACAAGCAACTTATATCATGTTTTTAAATTCTGTTAATTCAGTTTACTCTGTAAATCCTTCAAGTAGAATAAGTGAGTAAACACTAAGAGGCTATGCTAGGGAGAATGTGTGACCAAAGTGGTGACTATGGCTGAGAAGTGCGACAAGAGCAAAGGGAAATAATGGCAAAGTATGGAAGTTGCACATTGTAAATGATTTAATTGGGAACAAAGAGTGATTTGGGTGGCCTTAGTGGCTAAAATGTTTAACCAGCAAATAAGAGATGTAAATGTTAAGTTATGCCACACCTTTTCACTGGCAATCCCAGCTGGTAATTAATCCATGAAGTTGCAACCAACAATGAAGAACTTGAACATTTAAGTCATTGTCATGTTTTTTATATGGCAATGCTAGTCTAGGTTTGTGAACAAGTTGGCAATGATATCTATAAACTGTGACCAGCATAAGTTAAGATTAAAATGCTAGGTGGTCATGCTTTTGGCATGGTAATGCCACTTAGTATGTATTACAAGGCTGGTGAGAGTTGCTGAAAAGAATACAAAGGTGATTATGAGGGTTGAAAGGCGTGAAGAGAGGTGTTAGTCTGCCAAAGACAAATCTGGGCACCTATTTAGTCAGCTATTTGTAGAATGAAAGAAAAAAACACTTAAATCTTTGGTGCCCTTGTCCTAGTCAGCTATTTATAGAATGAAAGCAAGAGTAAACACATTCCAATGCCTATATATTGGAGTATTTTGACATTCCAAACACAAAACAAGCACTGGTTTCAGCTGTCAAGAACAAAGCACAGTCCTATTTTATTATTTGCAGGTTTTTGAAGGAGGATTCAAGGTGCCAAAGTGGGATATTTTCGGTTTCAAACCTCTTAGGTCGAAGTAGCATGAAATTATCATCACAAAAGCGAGATATCAGCTTAATTCCATCACAAAGTGCTGCTGTTATAGATCAGAGAAGACTTAATTTCAACATCAAATTGGTCAAATCAGCCAAAGGTGTCATTGAACTTTTTCCCTAAAGTGAAAAGAAAGTTATGAAATAACCCTTTGGCATTAAAGGGAGATCGAAAAATAAAGGATAATATGATGCTTTGGGTAAAATGAAGATTAATAAAGAATATTTATGGAACTCTGTTAAAAGGGAGGAATAATTGTATTATAATAAATAAAGGAAACATTTGTGAAAGGGTGGGATGGTTTGGAAACCACCCCCTAAAGGCTATATAAAATAGTTATGTGAGACTTGGAAAGGACATCAAGATGGTCAAGGAAGAATAAAATGGTTTGGTGGGCTATGGGCATTGGAGTAGGGGCACGCAAAGTGTGTCCAACTCGGGGTACATATTACACTTAGAATTGTCTTGGTAAGGGTTTTTGTGCATGTTGAGTGATTACTCTAGAGCATGCTATGTTGTGCATGTTGACTAATTCTTTTGGGTGTACAAAGTAAGAATTGTTCCTCCTAGAGTGTACCATAGTTATGAGGGCCAAAACGACTGAAATCTTCCTAGGGTGAGAGTGACCATTCAAAGTGCTTTGATTCAAATAAATATTAAATTTATTGTTACTAAAAAATATTTAGAAGTACATATAAATAAGTTGGAGTTATTCTAATGAGAATTCTCTAAAGATGCTATTTGTTCTCTTTTCATAATATTTATATTGTTGGATGCCAAATTCTATGTTATGGTGATCTTAATGCACTTAAGTCTTAAGCTATTTAATATTGATAAACAAGCATTTTGTGCATTTATTCTAAATTATAGATATACTTTAATCTTTAAACTTAGATACTAATAATTCCGTTGTCTATCAAAGCTAACTCTGATATTTTAAATCTTAACCAATTTTATATACTAGAGAAAAGTAGCATTACAAAAGGAAAACACATATAAAGAGTTTTCCAGCTTCTATTTCAAAAGGGCAACACACTTCTCTTCATTCTTTGATATTTCATCATGAAACTTCCTTTCAAAAGCTTTGATTACACAATAAGCAGCAAGCTCTTCCTTTCCAAATTCATATTTTTTGAAATCATAGGGAGCAAAAGGAGGCCACCATCAACAATGGAGTTACATCCAAACATCATGTAGTTCAAACACACCTATCCAATGGACCTTACCATGTCAAGGACACCATGTTGGGTCAGATCATTATTCTAGGTTTGAAGATGGTAGAAAGTGGACTTATTCAGGTTGCTTCTTTTTGTGTGACAAGTCAATCTCTTGAATTAGTCATAGCTTGTGCTCATCACTATGAATCTCATGCTATAAGAATCATGCCTTACAAAACCAAGGCATTTGCAAGTTGGATGTTGACACTCTTGAATCTAGCTTTGGATTACAGCTCCATGAGGAGACATAGATGATCAATTTAGAGGATTGTGAACAAGAATGTGAAAAGGAGGTGACTAAAAATGGTTAATGGAACCAAGAAAGCCTTTCACTTCCAAACATTTGTATTGGTTATGTAGAAGCACTTGGTCTCATGATCACCATGCTTAACAAAGTCATAGGTGAAGAGGAGGAAAGAAATCTCAAAAATTGGATGTTTTATATCAATGTCATTTATGATGGAAGAAAACATGTTAATTAGGCCAATTTGATCAACAATTCTATTCATTCCCAATTGTCAAGGTACTCTGATACCAAGTATTTAATGATGACCATGCTTAACAAAGTCATAGGTGAAGAGGAGGCAAGAAATCTCAAAAGTTGGATGTTTTATACCATCAGCCTCATTTGTGATGGAAGAAAACGATGTTTTATATCATTAACCTCATTTGTGATGGAAGAAAACATGTTTATTGGGCCTATTTGATCAACACTTCTATTCATTCCCATTTGTCAAGGTACTCTGATACCAAACCTTTCCATATGGTACCCTACCTAGTCTATTCATTGGTGCAGGCAAATATCTTTAGCTAAGTTACCAGGTTCGTTTTTGGTCTACTCACGGGTACGTGTAGGGTTTCGAGAAATTTGACAAATTTTTATTAAGTTTTTGATAGGTTTTAAAAGTAATGGTGATCGTCAGGAAATTACTTTTTGCTTGGTCAAGGATAAGTTGTTGCTGGAAAAAAATTTGAACTCAAGAAATTTAAATTTAATATTATTTTATTTTTATAAATTTTAAATTAACATTTAATAAACCAAAATTTAATATTTTAAAATATTTAATTTAAAATTTAAATTATTCATATCTAAAATTTAACAAATTTAAATATTTAAATTTACTATTTAAAAAATCAAATTTATAATTTATAAATTATGAACACGCAAATATATGTGGTGTATGTATGCATATATATATGTATATATATATATATTCTTGTACATGTACCCAAGGAAAAAAATTTGACGTATTGCTGTACCCATTTCTACACCCGTACTCAAACTGGGAACTTAGATCATTATAGTGTTGAAGAAGATCTAGACAAGAGGATTCTTTAAGTACCCATAGTTGGATTACTTAGAGGGAATGAAGCATTTCAAAAGAGTTGATGATGTCTTTACACTATTCGTAGTTAGAGATTTGGACAATGAAACCCATGAAAGAATTACATATCAAGCTTGAATAGTGATCATGGAGTGGGTGGATTGGTTCATCCAATTTCCTACTTTCACTTAAATTAGAGTATGTGGATTTGATGGATATCTATACAAGCTTCTATAGGATCCAAGTGATCAAGTTTCTCTCATGGAAGATTACAAGCAATTGTCAATTCCATAGATATTATTAAGACCAACACAAGATATGAGGTAATTTGTTGATACAAATTGGGCCATATAGGTGTGCAAATGTTGTGGATGCAAAATGTAGGAACGTTGTATAGTTCAATTACAACTTGAAATATCATCTCAAGAATATGTGTTTCGACTCTAAAGAGAGATTGGGCCACAAATAAGCACATCTACCGAACATTGAAGGCTTTTGGGTAAACTACCTTGACGAGTATGGGGCACAAAGAAGAAGAAACAATAGAATGACCTTGGATTAGTTGAGGGAGCTTACAATTGAGCAAATATCAAATGAGTTGGAAAATTTAGGTGAGGATGTTTTATTTCCCATATTTATTTAGGGAAGAGGAGATATTTGAACATTGCCTTCGATTGATTGGTCAATACAAGATGGCATAGCTGAAGATTGAATGAACAAAGCAATGATGGATAGGTCTTGAGCATTTTTGGAGAAGAAGTTGGTAGAACATTTAGAGTTTGTGCTACAGAGAAAAATATCAAGGTTACTTGAAAGATGTAAAGAGGCGGTTGCTAGAGATTCATTGAGGGAGCTGAAGGGAGTTCTAGACTTGAGAAGTTGAAATTTGTACCTAAAAAGAAAGTAAAGTCTCCACAGATTATTCACATAAGCAACTCTCCAATCCTTGAAGAAGCATGCATCAACAATAAACAAGATTGGCACGAGATTTTTATGTTGGAAACTCCAATGTGGTGACAACTATCTATAAGTGGAAATTGCTTCGCTTCCTCTTGTCTTCCCTTAGAATTTATTACAACAAACTCTTGATGGATTATGTACAACAAATTTCCTATTGTCACACATGCACCTAATCTGTTCTTTTTCCTACAACCAATTGAACTTAATTTCACACTCATATGTAACTGTTGATTTAAGATAACATCAGTCAGATATAAATGATGATTGCACTCATGCATCATCATCATTTATATTTAATCGAACTACTCTTAAAATATAATGTCTACAAATAAGTTATCCAAATTTCTGATGATGATCGAAATTTGCAAGTAAATAAATAATCAAACTTCATGTTATATGATCGCTGTTTGTATAGCATGCGAATTGTGTTTATATTAAATACCGAATATTTCGGTGTGTTAAGGGAGTCCGCACGCTCAAGGGACACGTCCTCTCATGAGACGTGTCTCTCCTTGAGGCGTGTCTCCCTCACAAATATAAATGGACACTCAAACCTCTATTTGCAAACATTGAAATTGATAAATGTTCTGCAATCAACACATTTGAAATACAAGAAACAAATCTGACTTAGAATTCTTGCACAAAATTTCAGACTTGAATTTCCATAGGTCTTTTCGGATACAATTTGATAAGATTTGATTAACATTTACATGGTATCAGAGCCAAGTTGAGTGAATCAAAATCAAATCTAGATATCAGATTACTTAGAAAAAATTCGTATTTTTTAAGAAATCGAATTCACATCACATTCTTCATAATGTCAAGTGTGATCAGATTTGAAGATCGTCTTGAAGGAGCAAAGAACTTCACATCATGGAAATGCAGAATCATGATGATTCTTAAAAAAAATAAGTTAGATTCATCTGTGAGAGAAAACAAGAGGGAGCCAGAGGATGATCCAGAGAAAACTCAATGGATTGAGAACAATGAAAAAACCATGAAAATCTTAGTAGATGCAGTTAGGGACCATATAGTACCCATTCTAGCAAAACATGAAACTGCATATCTAATGTTCAAATCCCTTGAGAGCACCTATGAAATAAACAACACCAGTAGGACTCTTGCATTAAAGAGGCAAATCAACAATGTCCAAATAAACAAAGGAGAAACTATTAATGCATACTTCATGAGGATCATTGAACTAAGGGATCAATTATCTACAATTGGATACCAAATTGATAGCAAAGAGTTAAACACTAATTGCACTAGGAGGCCTACCAAACTCATGGGAGTCATTTGTTCAAGGAATAAGTGCGAGATCTAAACTCCCCAAGTTTGATAGGCGAAGAACAGACTGCCTACAAGAGGAAACAAGACTTTCAACAAAAGAAAACAAACAAAAATCGATAGATGAAGACATTCATGTGCTCAACGCAACATCTAATAAAAGGGGTAAGAAAAACTCTTATGGGAAAGGATCATTTAAGAGAGAGAAATTCCTATGGAAAAGGATCATCCAAGAAGAGGAAAGACATCTCTCAAGTACAATGTTTTAGATGTGATCAATATGGGCACTATGCAATGAAGTGCCCTGACAGATCAAAACAACAAGCATCCTTTGCTAAAGTAGGAAAGTCAAATTCAGACCATGAATATGAGAAATCTGTATTCTATTCAGCCTTATCAAGTCAAATATCTAACAATATCAACAATTGGGTAATCGATCGTGGTTCTTCAAGGCACATCACAGGGTTCAGAGAACACTTAGACACTATGACTGAAGAGACTGATGAAGAAGTAACTATTGGGGATGATTCTGCACACCTTGTAAAAGGGGTTGGAACTTGCTCCATCAAATTGAAATCTGGTCTCTTCTTTCAACTCACTGGAGTTTTATTCGTACTTGGAATAAAGAGGAATCTAATATCCATCTTTGCTCTTGAAGACAATGAATATAGGGTTACCTTTATGGATGGGAAAGTTTTGGCATGGCCTAAGAACTCAACTATAAAGAACGCTCAAACCATAGGTATAAGACAAGGTTATCTTTATAAACTATGCACTGAAGTCAAGCAAGCCCTTACCCTTGATACTTCTGATGCAAATGAAATTTGGCATAGAAGATTAGGACACCTTCATTTCCATGCCCTACCCTTTGTGGAAAAACTAGTAATAGGATTACCTAAGTTAAAACCAACTCATGAAGGGGCTTGTAAAGGGTGTGCCTTAGGAAAGAATACAAAGGGATCCTTTCACATTAGCTTGAGTAAAACCAAAGATGTGTTAGATCTGGTTCACTCTGATTTATGTGGACCCATGTCTGTACCCTCCATGGCAGGCTTCCTATACTATGTTATATTTATAGATGACTTCTCTAGGAAGACTTGGATTTATTTTTTTAAGTGTAAAGAGTTAATAGAAATCCTTAAACGGTTCAAGGAGTTCAAAGCTCTTATTGAAAACTTCTTTGGGAAGAAAATCAAAATCCTAAGGACAGACAATGGGAGAGAATACACCTCTGAAATCTTTGAGGAATTCTGCATAAATGCTGGGATTAAGAGGGAGTTTACAGTAGCCTACAACCCTCAACAAAATGGGGTTGCTGAAAGGAAAAATAGAACCATTGTAGAAGTTGCAAAAACAATGTTACTTGACCGGAACATAGAAACCTCCTTCTGGGCAGAAGCCTCTAGAACTACTGTCTACATCCAAAATAGATGTCCACATTCTCATCTAGATAACAAAACTCCTGAAGAAGCTTTTACTGGCATAAAACCTGATATTAGTCACTTTAGGATTTTTGGTTGCCCAGTCTATATTCATGTGCCCAAAGAGAAGAGACTCAAACTAGAACCTTCTGGAAAGAAAGGGGTATTTGTGGGATATAGTGAAACCTCCAAAGCCTACAGGATATTCATACTCGGGCAAAAAAAAATTGAATTGAGTAGAGATGTCATCTTTGAAGAATACATTGCATTCAAAAGGGCAAGACGTTCAAGTGAGATATAAACTTATTCCCCTAGAGTCTTAGAAGTGGAACCTACTCCTGAGATTCAGAGGGAGTATCTTGAGGAAATACCAAATGAACTTCTATCTACTTCAGATGAGAATACAAATGACAACGGCAAGAAGAGGCCACTTTGGGCTAGAAAGATGATCAAAGAAGTTGAGAATCATGCAGCACCCAAAGGAACCTTTAGGGAAAGTAAAAGACCCAAACGGTTCTCAAGCTATGTTGCTCTAATGAATGACATCATAAATTATGAACCCGCCAGTGTTACAGAAGCCTTCAGACATCAAGTATGGAAGGATGCTATGACGAAAGAGTATCAATCCATTCTAAAAAATGATGTATGGGATATAGTGCCTAGACCGAAAGAGAAATCTGTTGTCTCTTCTAAATGGCTCTTCAAAATCAAACATGCTGTTGATGGTAGTATATAAAAACATAAGGCATGGTTTGTGGCCAAAGGTTTTTCACAAAAGGAAGGCATTGATTATGAAAAAACATTTGCACCTGTTGCCCGTTACACGTCTGTCAGAGCAGTGATAGCCATTGCAGCAGCTAAAGGTTGGAAGATTCATCAAATGGATGTGAAAACTGCCTTCCTAAATGGAACCATTGCAGAGGAAGTCTATCTAGAACAACTTGAAGGTTTTGTGATACATAAACCTGACTCACATGTATGCAAACTAAAGAAAGCACTTTATGGACTTAAACAGGCTCCCAGGGCTTGGTATGAAAAAATTGACAGCTACCTCTTGGGACTAGGATTTTCCAAGAATGATGCAAACCCAAATCTTTACTTTAAGGTAATTAAAGGTGATAAAGTTAATAATAATTTTATATGTTGATGACTTGCTGATAATAGGAGAAGATGACCTCATTGCTCAAGGAAAGAAGGATCTAACTTCAGAGTTTGACATGAAAGACTTGGGCATTTTACACTACTTCCTAGTTTTGGAAGTCTGGCAAAAATCATATGGCATCATACTAAATAAAGGAAAGTATACTATTGATATTCTGAAGAGATTTGGAATGTTGGATTGTAGAACCATGTCTACACCTATGGAAACCAACCTTCACAAACTAAAAGAAGCAGCAGAAGAATCTAAGTGTGCAGATTCCACTCTATATAGACAAATGATTGGATCTTTGATGTACCTGGTTAACACCAGACATGATATTTGCTATGCAGTGAATGCTCTAATCCAGTTCATGTGTGAGCCAAAGGAAATTCACCTTATGGCTATGAAACATATATTGAGATATCTTCAAGGCACCATTGGATATGGTCTTCTTACCTAAATGACCAACTAGATCTACATGGATACTTTGATTCAGATTGGGCTGAAAGTGTAACTGGTCGGAAAAGCACATTAGGATGTTGCTTCAGTTTAGGATCGGCTATGATCTCTTGGATCTGCAGAAAACAGTCTTCAGTACCACAAAGCTCGATAGAAGTTGAATACATTGCAGCCTCTATGGGGGCAAAAGAAGCAGTTTGGCTCCGAAAATTGCTTGTGGGACTCTTTGGTGAACCCTTGAATCCTACTATCATTCATTGTGATAATCAGAGGTGCTTTAAGCTCTCTGCAAATCCAATATTCCATGATAGATCTAAGCGTATTGAGATCCCCTACCATTATTTAAGAGACATGGTAGAAAGGAATGTAATCCAGTTGGAGTATATTAGTACAAATGATCAAACAACAAACATTCTCACCAAACCTCTCTCCAAAGTCAAGGTTGAACACTTCAAGAAGAAACTTGGTATGATTGAAATGTAATTTGATATTATGTTTGAAATTCAAATTGTTTAAAAGTTGTACTAATATATTTAAAGATGTTTAATGTGTAAACGTTTTTGTCATGTGTGTGACTCCATGACTCAATGGGCCCTCTCCCCCTGTGTACATTATTGAAAGGTGACGATCTTTCTAATAATGAACACTTGTATGTGACATTGTAAAGTGATGACTCTACAATGATGAGTTGCACTATCATGACAGATATCATGGGACTTGATATCATTTGAATATGTCATGATAGTATCTCTTGGACACTTTTATGGATATCATGGGACTTGATGTCATTTGAAGATCATTGTGATTTTTTAAGAGATAATCATGGTGGATAATTATATATCCGTGGATATGCCATGAATTATGGTAGACATCACGTGATTTGATGTCAGTACACATACCATAATGAAGATGTGCTATGAAGAATGTCATGTGACTTGACAATATTGAGAAAACATATTATATCTTCGATATCACGTGTGAAGGTGATATCTCCACTTATTTGTTTTGAAATATCTGTCCTAGCTAAGAGGGAGTGTTGATTTAAGATAGCATCAGTCAGATATAAATGATGATTGCACTTATGCATCATCATCATTTATATTTAATCGAACTACTCTTAAAATATAATGTCTACAAGTAAGTTATCCAAATTTCTGATGATCATCGAAATTTGCAAGTAAATAAATAATCGAACTTCATGTTATATGATCGTTGTTTGTATAGCATGCGGATTGTGTTTATATTAAATACCAAATATTTCGGTGTGTTAAGGGAGTCTGCACGCTCAAGGGACACGTCCCATGAGCGGATGTGTCTCCACTTTCTGGAGACATGTCCTCTCATGAGACGCATCTCTCCTTGAGGCGTGTCTCCCTCACAAATATAAATGGACACTCAAACCTCTATTTGCAAACATCGAAATTGATAAATGTTCTGCAATCAGCACATTTGAAATACAAGAAACAAATCTGACTTAGAATTGTTGCACAGAATTTCAGACTTAGAATTTCCATAGGTCTTTTAGGATACAATTTGATAAGATTTGATTAACATTTACAGTAACAACTAGAGCTATTCCTATTAGAAAAAGATGGTTTGGGATTGCCCTTTCATGCACTAAAGGGACTTTGTATGCTTGAGAACATTTAAAAACATTCTTTCTTTTGTGATTTTACCTATGCATTTCTCTCTAGTAAAATTGCCACTTTTGTCAAGGGAAAACTGTCATGACACTAACAAAACTATTAAGAAACAAACAAAACCATCATGAGAGTTGCAATAACAGCATGATGTAATGTCCCCTTCTCAAGCCTAGTCAGTTCGGAGACCATTAGCCTATTTTTTGAGTTACCGTAGGCTAAGTGGTAAGGCAACGAGACTCCAAAGTTCTTGGAGGACATAGTTTTCACAATACAAGATTTCTATTGTTGGCAATGAGTTTAGTAGGCAATATTGGTCTAAATGATCCTCTCTGTAGTGGTTTCAGACTTTTGGGGTGTTATTCAAACTTCTTGGAGAGCACGTCTATTTATAGTAAGTTACCAAATTGACTTCTATCATTTATCCAATGTCTCAGTATCATATTGGCGTTGTCAGAATTGGATTTCGGCGTGTTTTAGGATTTTTTGTAACTTGGGGTGATATATTTTAATTATTCACTTAAGTTTATAATGTTTGATTATTATTTTTATGATTTAAGTGTAATGACTTTACGAAAAAATATTTTTGTCTCCAAGTTGGACGCCTAGGAGGAATTAGGGCCTTTCTGCACATGAAAAAGATTGATATTATTTTAAAAAGGCATTTGGATGGAAAATGTTATTATTTCAAATTGAGGATTTTCCCTCCCAAAAGCTATATAAGGAGGTGTTGGGAGCTCATTATGGATATGCTGAAGATTGATAACAAAGTGCTACCAGATTGTTTCTGCATTCTCCAAGTCATTGAGGACGATAACCCTCGAGGATTAGTCTAGTTTCAGAATTGAGATACATTCCCTAGTTGGACTGGTCTGGTTCCAGTCTGGGATCACCATTGGTGCTGAATGTGAAGCTTTCTGTTTTGGTTCTCCAGTATGAAGCATTTTGATGTGTTCTAGTTTTGAAAGTGCTTGATGAAACTTCCTTATAGTTGCAAAATGAACTAATCTTGAATTTTTTGAAGTTGATGCTTGCTGGTTGTATCTGTGCAAGTACAGGCTGTACCCCTCATTATGGCTTGTGCAGATTCATGTGATGGGTGTTTGCTTCTGGGTTTTTTGCAAGATAGAAACCAGTTGCCTTAGTCACCCTTTCTATTTTCCTTAAGATGCTGAAATGTCTCCCTGAAATCTGCATCTTGATCATATAAGTTATTGTAAGCTGAAATATTGCCCCTTAACTCTTATAGTTAGTTTTGTGCCCAAAAGGATAGAAGTTCTTCTTAAGCAACTCTTTGTATCTTACCAAGTTAGATACTATGTCCTCTTCTTCTTTTGATAAGTTATTAGATAAATTTCCCACTAAACTAGAATTTGACTCTCCGTTTTGAGACATCTTTACTAGTTATGCTGCTATGTTTACTAGGGGAGGGGGTGGCGTATTTGGTAGCCCTACTTGTCATTAATGAATTCATGAAAAACACCTCACTTTGCTTGCTTTTCAAATGATAAAAAAATGTTATTAACTATTGCAAACTTATGTGACAACCTTTTGAAAATGGAAAACACACAAAGGTTTGTTGGTGAGCCTGTTGAAAATACTACTTTGGTGATTGTAAACTTGCCAAATTTGTTCCAAGGTAGCTATAGATGTTTGGGAATGATACAATTAATGAAATCCTGTTGATATTTATCTCAAACCTTTATGATGAAAGGATGAAACCCTAGCACTCAAAAATTGTTGGGATGCAGATTTGTTAATGAAATAATAAGCGTGTTTTAAGAGTTTCATCCACTTGAAAAGTGGTCAAAATACCATAGGTGCGCTTCAAGGAGGGTCTTACCACTTAAAAATTTGACATAGACTAGGGAGTTGTGCTCCTTAGGAAAACCTATCACATGAAACTTGTCAATAACCTTCAAAGTGCACCCTACCCTTTTCTCTGTCACTTGAAAGTTAATCACAATGTACAAAACACACTTCTAGCAATCTATTGCCACTTGAAACTTGGCATAAAGTGATAGGCATGCACCTAACATGTCCTTGTCACTTTTTAACACAAGATATTTCTGCCCCTCTATATTTTTTTCCTCAAGCACACTCTCCATTGGGATTTTTCATCTTAGGCACACTCTTCACCTTCCTTTGCCATGGCTAATTACCTCAAAGTATGTGCTTCACTAGTCCTTGCTATTCAAACATAACCCTTTTCTTCATGCTTTCATTAGAACATACCTTGGAGAACATGTTTAGATTTTGTTTTCTTTCTTGACTGTCAAACCTATTAGCACAAACCTAAAGACAACAGACCTCACTTGAGACAAGACAAGCAACAAAGGAAACACTTTGACATCCCACATCTTTATGCAACAAATT
Organism: Sequoiadendron giganteum; assembly: GCA_007115665.2. Taxonomy (NCBI): domain Eukaryota; kingdom Viridiplantae; phylum Streptophyta; class Pinopsida; order Cupressales; family Cupressaceae; genus Sequoiadendron; species Sequoiadendron giganteum. The sequence goes on along the minus strand of CM021110.1, from coordinate 421,033,735 downwards.
GACAAATGAACTAGATGAAACATCTGAAGATTTCAACATGAAAAATTTCATGGGAGTGCAATAATTGCTGCAACAAAGTCCTCGATTCAATGAGGAAATACATAGAGAAATTGGCTCATCTTGGTGTAACCTGCTTTGCAATGAATTTTATCACGTGGCAGTCTTTGCTTTAGTTGAAGCTTGCCTTGAAGTGCATGTTTGATAGTGACTGGTTGCAATCTTCATATGCTAGAACCACTGCAAGAGTCAACATGGTTGACTAAGTTTTTATTGAGCATAACTTAAAGTTTTCTGCAAAGGAGATCATAGACGTAATCCTTATTTTGTATCTGTTTTGCTCAATTTACTAGTTTAAATTGAAATATTTATTTATGTTATTTTTTTTATGGTCCATAAAGCCTTTAGTTATCCTATTTTGTGTTGTACATGGGGAGAGGATTGTAGTGGGCTCTGTATGAGGGAATGGATAGGGCCAAGGAGGCCATTAGAGCCATCTATGGCAAGGTTGAGGACAAATATTGTCCCATATTAGATATCATTTATTTTGTATGACAACATCAGCTTCACAAGACTTTACATACAACTATTTATTTGTTGAATCCGGCATTCCAATTCCACTCAGATTTCAAGGCCAATGAGCGGTTTTGAGTGGGTTCTACACCATATGGAAGTAGATTCTAAGCTTAGAGCGTGAATTGTCTCCAAGATTTAGATCTTCAGACTTGTGCAAGGGGAGCTCTTTTCGTGAGATATGCAAGGCAACAACCTGCTAGTAAAAGTTGATTAAGTTTGTATTTTAAAACTTTTACATTTCTTATGTTAATGTTGAACAATGAGATTAAGTTCCTTTTCATTTTGTTTTTCTCATTTTATAATCATGGTGGGAGAGGTTTGGTGCGAAGGCGTCAAATCTTCAGAGGATTCCCATATGTGTGTGTTGAGCCAACCATGTAATGCTTCAAGATGCAAGCATGCTTGGAGTTTGTAAGAGCAAATAAAATCTAAGAGATGCAACAGACTGTCTGTGCAAAGGTTGAATGACCTTCTCTATGTATATTACAACTTTAATTTTTTGTCACTATTAAAGTCTTAGGCTCTAATATATTTCCCACTACATTAGAGGAGGTTGATCCTTAATCATATTGGATCACTGAGGCTGAGGATCCTATCTTTATTGAGGATGACCATACATGGGTTGATTATGTTGATTTTGAGGAGGAGAGAGTATGAGTAGATCCCTTGGATGTTGTTGAGACACATGTAGATATACTGGCTGCATCAATTTTGAGGTTCTATTTGGTATGCAAGTGCAGGACCCATTGTAGAGCTTCTGATGCTTGCTCAAGTGATGTAGACTCCTCTCAACCATAGATTTACTGCTGATTCTTGTTTTTGATTCCATGGCTATCATAAGCCATGAGTTTTGTACACCTAAAGCACTTGAGAATATTTATATATTTAAAAAATTTGTTTCCTTTAGCTCAAATCCACTTTTCTAAGCATTGGCTTGATGTAGACTTGTGTATGTGATTAAAGTAGCTTCTAATTGATTAGTTTATTATGACTTTAAAGTTGATTTAGTGAAGGGTGCATAGAAAAAGCATTAAATCCTCAAATAACCTTTTACATTTCATGGTTTTTTCAAATTGCCAATTCTTTGTTGAATCTGTGCCAAGTCTGAGTCTGGTAACTGTGAATTGAATGAAATGATTGTATTAGGCCAAAGTGCAATACAAGAAAAATAACTATAGTAGGCCAAATATCAAGTGCAGGCTGTACTTTCAGTTATATGCAAGCAATTTGTCTTTATTTTTTGTATTCATAGTTTTATATAATATTATTATTTTGTCAATCAGAATGCCTTATCAATGTAAGCTGCCCTATTTCTGAAGAAGTATTATCTTGCTTAATTTTTAGTACAAGGCATAGATCTTAGACAGTGAACTTGGGACTTGGATTAGTATACTTTCGAAGTCATGATATGGATTAGCATAATCTTCGATCAGATCTCTATTGGCATTAATAATTGCACACACATTTTCAAATTAATAATTACAAAATGCATTCCTGAACTTAACTGGAAATTTTGAGCTACCTCATGATCACTAACCTGGTATAAAATTCATTCTCAGGAAATCAGTGAGGATTTTACACTCATGGAATTTCATTTCACAAGAGAAATACAAAGAACAATCGGAAAAGTAATGGTATGTCACTGTCTTATTATGCTTCCTTAATGTATGTCTTATCATATAGATATTGTAAGTCTCTTATCAGACCAAAAACTCTAATCATTGTGAGACATAAATCTTTGATGAGGAGAAAGAAGTATAATGTTTAGATATGCTAGACTCTGAGGAGGAGAGAGAGAGAGAGGGAGAAAGAGGATGACGTATTAATATGTCATAATTTGCACGCATCATAAAATGTACTAAAGAATGGAAGGAGCAAGGAACAGCCTATGGTTTCTCACTCACTTTTATGTTATTTTTCAAGCTTTGAATTCTCTCTTTCTTTAGTATGCTGCTTGCTCATTATATGATTGTTCTTTTAACTTTACTAAATGGTGTACCTTGTGTCCAAGCCACTTTATTTTCTATTCATTTTGTGCAAATTAGTTTGTATTAACATGTTTTGACCCATAGCTTGTAAGGATTTATTTTTCCATCTCTTGACTCTCTATATTTTATTCATTGGAGTGACTCACAGGTTCCATTACCAAAGTATGCTCTATGCCACGGATTTGTCCTATGGATGGACTGGGTTATGGACTGTAAAGAATCTTTTGTAATCTCCACAAAACCAGGTTCACTATCCTTGCCAAACACTTTTGTTTAACAAGGCCACTTTAGGGTTTTTGTTTTGTAATTTGTATTCTAGTAATGCCAGTAAATTGGATTCATTATTAATGTTTTTTGTCGACTGGTTGGTTTCATGATGGACTTGGAATGGCGATAAAAATAATAATAGTAGGTCATAACAGATAAATAACACACCTGATTTTTCACGGATGATTTGAAAAGCAGTTTATGAAGTTCACTTTAAGGAGCAGTAGCTTTAAGTATCTGCAATGGAGCAGTAGCTTAGGTATATGTAATGCAATAATTTCCCTTTAATCTATGTTTCATTTATTCTAACTTTGTTATTCTTGTTTTCTTTACGGAATTATTAGGTCAAGGAGAAACATATTGGAAGCAAGGTGTTAAACTCTTGAGGCACCCAATAAAAGTAGGAAATGTTAACAGTAAGCTAGATGGAGAGTGTGTATCTAGTTTTGCTTCCTCAGTTCAAGTAGAGGGAGTCTTTGATCCGTGCACTGGTCTCCTAGATATTAAATTAGATTTTATAACTTCTTAATGTATATTATCCTAACGTTTCTTACAAAATTAAGGTTTCTTTTACAAGAGAGTTATGGTTAAGCACTTGATCTTCTCTTCGGCTTCATTATTCTTATCTTTTGGAGCCATGTCAAGGATAGATAGCTGCTTCAAAAGCGCACATGTTTGTGTAATTTTTGACAATTGCAATAGTTCAGGAAATAATATTTGATATTTGTCATAACGAATCCGAGGAATATTCTCATTCTTGTCAAAAAGAAGTTATTGAAATAAATGGCTTGAAAATATCAGAGTTTTCCACTTTACACAATTGTTCTTATTCATACGAATCGAAGCATACGTAACATGAAACCATGAAGTTAGCCAAAAAAAAATCAAATAAGAGAGTAGCCCATAATTAGTGGGCGGTGAACTAGATCTCTAACTTGTTGAATCGAATAATCTGTCTCTAGTTTGCTGGCAAACTGTATAACTTTTAATTAAATCTTTAAAAAAATAAAATTATTCGGAAGAAAAACCCAACAATTTCTATCAAAATAGCTCAAATTAAGTATGTGCTTAAATCGTATTAATATGTTAGTATATTAATATAATAGTACAATGTAAGTTTTGAGATATGGAAAAGTTTTCAAAGTTTTGACGTATAAAATGTTAAAAAGTGTGAATACCTTCTTTAAGTAGCTATTTTCTTTTTCTATGTAATGTTAAAAAGTGTGAATACCTTCTTTAAGTAGCTATTTTCTTTTTCTATGTAGTGTCCCCTTCTTGTTCATAGTTCAGTCCCCTTCTAATCATATTAATATGTTAGTATATTAATATAATAGTACAATGTAAGTTTTGAGATATGGAAAAAGTTTTCAAAGTTTTGACGTATAAAATGTTAAAAAGTGTGAATACCTTCTTTAAGTAGCTATTTTCTTTTTCTATGTAGTGACCCCTTCTTGTTCATAGTTCAGTCCCCTTCTAATCGTATTAATATGTTAGTATATTAATATAATAGTACAATGTAAGTTTTGAGATATGGAAAAAGTTTTCAAAGTTTTGACGTATAAAATGTTAAAAAGTGTGAATACCTTCTTTAAGTAGCTATTTTCTTTTTCTATGTAATGTCCCTTCTTGTTCATAGTTCAGTCCCCTTCTAATCGTATTAATATGTTAGTATATTAATATAATAGTACAATGTAAGTTTTGAGATATGGAAAAAGTTTTCAAAGTTTTGACGTATAAAATGTTAAAAAGTGTGAATACCTTTTTAAGTAGCTATTTTCTTTTTCTATGTAATGTCCCTTTCTTGTTCATAGTTCAGTCCCCTTCTAATCGTATTAATATGTTAGTATATTAATATAATAGTACAATGTAAGTTTTGAGATATGGAAAAAGTTTTCAAAGTTTTGACGTATAAAATGTTAAAAAGTGTGAATACATTCTTTAAGTAGCTATTTTCTTTTTCTATGTAATGTCCCCTTCTTGTTCATAGTTCAGTCCCCTTCTAATCGTATTAATATGTTAGTATATTAATATAATAGTACAATGTAAGTTTTGAGATATGGAAGAAGTTTTTAAAGTTTTGAAGTATAAAATGTTAAAAAGTGTGAATGTCTTCTTTAAGTAGCTGTTTTCGTTCTTTATGTAATGTCCCTTTCTTATCTATAGTCCAGTTTGAGCTTCCATTAGCCAATCCACTGATTTCCGTAGGCTAAGTGGATATGGTTAGAGACAAAACGTGGTTTCCGTAGGCTAAGTGGATATGGTTAGAGACTCAACGTTTTGTGAAGAGGTTTTTGGGGGTTTTTTGGGTTTTTCTTATAGAGTTGTTATTTTTAGTAACTTATTATTTCTAGTAAGTTCTAGCTGGGCTACAATTGGGTCAGTTTGGTGATTTGACTCATTATTTTTAGCAGATTGTGTAATGTCCCTTTCTAGGTGTACCATAATTCTTGCCTTGATTTTTTGAAGATATCCTTTATGATGTTTTAGTGTTCAAACTATGTTCTTTTTCTCCCTTTCCTGATCAACCATAAGATAAAGACATTCATTAATTTATTCATTTTTATATCAAATAATCACAATTACTTATAAGGTTTAATAATTGCAACAAGCATCATTTGTGCATAATTGTATAATACATATATATATATTCTTTTACTTATATCCATTAGTATTCATATATATATATATTCTTTATTCATTGCATATTATTCATTATAAAATTTATCTATATCTATGCATATATACTTGTATGCCTATTAAATTATATATATATATATATATATATATATATATATATTAAATGATTATATTCCAATGCATAACAATCATTGTTGCTACTGTTTTGAATTGCAGATCGTATTTATCAAGTCTATATTTTTTTCCTTCTTTATTTTCCTTCCTTCTATTTATACCATTCAAGGTAGGTGACTCATAGGGAGAATGTATTGTTTGGTGAAAGAGGTGACTTTTCATAAAATATATCCCTTTGTTAGATTTTAATTGCTGCCTTTAAAGGCTTATTATTACAATTATATCTATTTTTGAAAATTATATATTATTACTAATAATTATGATATTTCAGATTATATACTTACTTTATTATTTTATTTTGATGTTTTATTGAATATATTTTAACATTAAAGTATAATAATAAAACCAGTTTTCTAATATTTTATTATTATTTTATTCTAATGTATTACAATCTTTGATGTGTAATGACTATAATATTTATTTATTATTATTATTTTTGATATTAAGTTATTTAATATTGGAATGTAATAACAATAATTTGTCTATATATTATTATTATATTTCTTATTTCATATTTATATATTTATATTGATATGGTACACATTTATTTTATATTTAACATTAATATTGCTATTTATTTTATTTATTAATTTATTTGTATTTTAACACTTGGTCTTTATGGTATTGTTGTTTCGGGGACATGACAATCCTCCCCGCCCAAGATTGCTTGCCCTCAAGCAATCATGATCTAAGACGTGTGATTTTAAGATGTTTCTTGTGGTGATGCTATTATCTTTGATAGGAGTTGGAAGTTCTAACCCAAGTGATGGTTACTCTGGTTATGAGGACAATGTATTGACTAATATTCTTAAGTTCTACTATTTCTCTATAACTTCCCAAAAGCAATGAGTTAGAGTTTGTGACTCAATACAACTTAAAATCACATGAATCAAAAATTAAAGCAAACACTCAAGTGGCTCAATTAAGCAAACAAGTAGCTCAACCAAGCAAGCAAGTAGCTCAACTAGGCAAACAAGTAGCTCAAGCAAGCAGGTAACTCAAGCACACAGGCAAGTAGCTCAAGCATACAAGCAACCAACTCTAGTAGACAAGCAAGTAGCCCAATAACACAAGTAACCAGCTCAGGTAGCTCAAGCACGCAAACAAGTAGCTCAAGCATGAAAGCAACTAGCTCAAGCGAGTAGGCAACCAACTCAAGCGGGCAAATAGGTAGCTCAAACATACAAGCAACTAGCTCAAGTAGACAAGCAGGTAGCTCAAGCACGCAAGAAACTAGCTCAAGTAAACAAGAAGGTAGCTCAAGCACAAAAGCAACTAGCTCAAGTAAACAAGCAGGTAGCTCAAGCACATAAGCAACTAGCTCAAGTAGACAAGTAGGTAGCTCAAGCATGCAAGCAACTAGCTCAATCACGCAAGAAAGTAGCTCAAACAAACAACCAGCCAGCTTAAGGAACTTCCCAAACAACAGTTTGTACATTTTCATAGTTTTTAAGCATAAAGTAGTCATAAACACAATGACAAGTTCCAAATACATAATGATTAGCTCTAACATTCATCACATACACAATGGCTAACTAGTAAATCACAATAGCTGAAACACACATATTCCTAATGCATCTCCTATCCTTGGAGGGTTCAACCATAAGAGAGTATAGGAAGCATGACTTGATGGGGAGCCTAGGATCCATCATGCCAACTCTTTCCCTTCCTCTTATGATTTAGCCTTTTGGGTTTTCTTGATTCCCTCCCTTATAGAAAAAGTTCTCCATTATCAGTCGCAATGACCGCCATTATTGGACGCAATGTCCACCATCGATTACAATGATTGCCATTATCAGATGCAATATCCGCCATCAGTTGCAATGACTGCCATTATCAGACACAATGTCCACCATCAGTTGCAATGACTGCCAATATCGAACGCAATGTCCGCCATCAGTTGCAATGACTGCCATTATCGAACGCAATGTCCGCCATCAGTTGCAATGACTGCCATTATTGAACGCAATGTCTGCCGTCAGTCGCAATGACTGCCATTATCGGATGCAATGTTCGCCATCGGACGCAATGTCCACCATTAGTCGCAATGACTACCACTATCGGATGCAATGTCCGACATCGATCATAATGACCACCATTATAGGACACTTGGTGCCTTAACTCCTCTAGACCCAAAGGCAGTACCCTTAGATACCCCAGAGGCAAGTACCCCCTTGGCCCAAGTGGAGTCATCTTGTCCCCCCTTGGGTGGCATATCTAGAAGAGGTCTTCATTGTCTTGTTGGCTCAACTCCTCTAGACCCAAAGGCAGTACCCTCGAATACCCCAGAGGCAAGTACCCCCTTGGCCCAAGTGGGCTCATCTTGTCCCCTCCTGGGTGGTGTATCGAGAAGAGGTCTTCATTGCTATATTCCTTTGCAATACTCTTGTAAGTTCCTTTTGACTGCATTGGTGCCCTGGTTCTCAGATAATTCTTTTTCCCACTTGTCATAGGTTGTTGGTTTTTCAAATGTTTTCATATGTTTTGAAATTCAAATTATTGTGTACGACTGTGAGGAGTATCCAAAGACTTGTATCCTCTTGTTTGACCTTTCTTCCATAGGATGGCAGGATTATGCTCTGATACCACTGTAATGTCCCTTTCTAGGTGTACCATAATTCTTGCCCTGATTTTTTGAAGATATCCTTTATGATGGTTTAGTGTTCAAACTATGTTTTTTTTCTCCCTTTCCTGATCAATCATAAGATAAAGACATTCATTAATTTATTCATTTTTATATCAAATAATCACAATTACTTATAAGGTTTAATAATTGCAACAAGCATCATTAGTGCATAATTGTATAATACATATATATATTCTTTTACTTATATCCATTAGTATTCATATATATATGTTTATATAATTATTCTTTCCTTATCCATATATATATTCTTTATTCATTGCATATTATTCATTATAAAATTTATCTATATCTATGCATATATACTTGTATGCCTATATATATATATATTAAATGATTATATTCCAATGCATAACAATCATTGTTGCTGCTGTTTTGAATTGCAGATCGTATTTATCCAAGTCTATATTTTTTCCTTCTTTATTTTCCTTCCTTCTATTTATACCATTCAAGGTAGGTGACTCATAGGGAGAATGTATTGTTTAGTGAAAGAGGTGACTTTTCATAAAATATATCCCTTTGTTAGATTTTAAGTGCTGCCTTTAAAGGCTTATTATCACAATTATATCTATTTTTGAAAATAATCTATTATTACTAATAATTATGATATTTTAGATTATATACTTACTTTATTATTTTATTTTGATGTTTTATTGAATATATTTTAACATTAAAGTATAATAATAAAACCAGTTTTTTAATATTTTATTATTATTTTATTCTAATGTATTACAATCTTTAATGTGTAATGATTATAATATTTATTTATTATTATTATTTTTGATATTAAGTTATTTAATATTGGAATGTAATAACAATAATTTGTCTATATATTATTATTATATTTCTCATTTCATATTTATATATTTATATTGATATGGTACACATTTATTTTATATTTAACATTAATATTGCTATTTATTTTATTTATTAATTTATTTGTATTTTAACCCTTGGTCTTTATGGTATTGTTGTTTCGGGGACATGATAGATTGCTATTTTTAGTACCCAGTTTTGGCTCTATTCCTCTAGCAGTGTGTAGTGCAGTGCTTTCCAATTATGGCTTTCCTGAGTTCTAATGGTGGTTAGATTAATATTTATTTTATGTCACTTAAGTTCTCTTCTATAAAGTTACTTTATAACTTAAGTGAGAGTGTTGTTCATGAAATAACCCTTTGTTCCACGCTTAGGAAAAGTGTAACTTAAAGTTATTTAAAAAAAAAAAACAAGTTATAGCCTCCAAAGCTAGATACCTAGCTTGGGGAGTAATAATGTAAAGTTAAATGTTTTTAATATGGAGAGCTTTTGAAGGAGGGTGTACCTCTTGGAGGGGAAAAGAGTTTGAAATTTGTTGCCCTAATTCCTCCTTCATTCTCTATATATTCCCATTTGAGCATCTTAGCTTTTGACAACATAAAGTTATGTTGCTGGAATGCATTCAGACTTCTTATTTGCTGGTTGGAGGACGAAAACCCTTCACTAGATAGTTGGTTTTGGTGCTGAAAGATCCACCCTAGCTGGTTGGAGTTTAGTTCATCACATCTTTAGTGTTTTTGATAGTTTGGGTGATTTTTGGAGGTGAAAATATGAAGATATATTCATATTTTGGTTGGGACTCGAGAGCTTTGGCTTGGTGTGCCGTTTATGCCATTTTGGTATGAGTTTGGAATTGATTCTATTCATTTTCCAAGTTCTGATATAAATTTTTGAGTTCTGAAACTTGTTATTTCTAAGTAGTTGGGAAGCGACAAACAGTTCATATTTCTTCATGGTGAAAGAATATTGTTCTATGTATTGATTCATTAGTTTCCTCATAGTTGGGTGCCTCATTTAGAGTACTCATTTGTGGTTTTTGATGAAGGATTGATTTTACAAGGCAAATCGCTCCTCCTAGGGAGTTGCACCATTTTCCTTGGGTTTGGCCTTCATACTGAATTTTGGTTTGTACTTTCAAAGGTCTGCAATTTTCTATTAAAGGTGTCTCTTTTCATTGTAAATGATAGTAATATAAGAAGGAATAGGTTGGGGTTATTTAGCTCTTGTATTAGCTTATCTCGTGAGGAGGTTGAATATATTGTTGGTCAATAGTTTGACTAAAAGGTGCACTTTTGGGACTATAACAGGTTTGATATAAATTTCTTAATTTTCGATTTCAGTTGTTAATCAATGATCATTGATATTGTAGTTGGGTTGTTTCATGCTTTGATGTAATATCTACATATTTCCTTGCAATGTTACAAAATTATCCATGTATGTATTCATCATGATGAATGGAATATGAATCAAACATTTTGCATCTTTGTCTTATTCTCTAAACAAAACCAAAAAATATTAGGGGTGATCATCTCAGTGTTATCAGAGCGTATCTTTCTTATTAGCTTGTGTTAGTCATCTATAATCAGCTATACATCTTCTATGAGTGAGAAGGAACACAAATATTTTCGAAGGGAACATAGGAAAGCACATTGATAGCCCCCACAGGTTCCAGAAGGTGTGACGGTTTCAAGCATTCTTGGATTACATCAGGACCCTCCTATTGACAATGAGAACACTCTGGGAGACATTGTTGAAAGAGATAAGGGTAGAGTTGGTTCGGTTAGTCCAAATTATAGAATGGAGAAGTTTGATTTAATGGACATGATGTCTCAACTGTTGGGTAAAATTGGGCAATCTATGGCAACCCAACAAATATGGAAAAGTAGTTCCACAAATCAATAGGGTGGAAATGAGGGATGTGTAACAGCAAGGTCAAACACCATTCCCAAGCCTTTCCAACCCACATTCATTCAGAGAGAGACATTGCAAGTATATTTAGGTATGACATGTGGATTTTCAAGACTCAAAAATCAGAATCATCACTAGATCTGATTTTTCGAACAAACCCACATAAGAGTAACCACAAATCAATAAGAATCCACCAAGTAGCCATGAAAAATGTAACTATCTCAATCCAAAAACCCTAAATACAACCTCATCACATATCTACATTCTACATATTTTAGTTAACATGTAAAACATGCAAAACCATCTCTGTAAATCTAAAAACCATTTAAATGTCTAGAAATTCACATTAAACATGTCATCTGAATAATGGAATAAGAAAAGATTTACAAACCCACAATTGAAATCAAGAGTAAATTGCAACCCAATATGAAAACCAAGTTGTCCAAGAGCTTATGATAAATGAAACATATCAGCTCCACAACTCACAAAGAGGTTAGTGGCTTATCTTCCTATGCTTTCATGTAACCAAGGGGTAAAATTATGAAGCCAACATAAGCACTCCATTTTGTAGTCCAAATCGAGGGTGTTTCTCCATATCACTAGGATGTCTCTACTCAGCTAACCTGAACACCTTCTTTTTGCATATAACCACAAGGTAAAGGAACAAAACCACCAAACAAGAGGATACGTGCATATTGTCAAGCAAGAGCTCCAAGTTACCAAAAATTAACCAACTCCATAAAGATCCATAATCATGAGCTTCCAATGCCCAACATAGATCACATTGGAAATATCCATAACTTCCAATCTCACAAATTTGCAAAACAAATTCAACTCACAAAACATTCATTGTAGCCCCACAAGCCTTCCAACAACCTTTAATTCCTTCTAACAATTTCAAACAAGCTTTCCAAGCTAAGAAATCCAAAAAAGAGGGAATACCCAAAACCTAATTCATCTTAAGCTTTGATACCAAATGATGAGAAATAAATAGGATCTTATAGCAATTGTTGTGAAATTCAATCTCTATCTAAATATACTTCAATGGATGAGATATAAGGCTTGGACTACAACAACATGAAAATTTGAAACTTATATGCAAATCTGAAAATTAAGTTGCGTTAATATGAAATTACCATGATTAGATCCGTCTTTTTTATAATACTAAAAATCAACCAACATATCATGCTTATTAACACCATCTTATGTGAAATCACCATAAAATAACAACAATGAGGTACAAATCATCAACACAGGAGCATCACATAACACAAAATTTACATGGAGAAACCCTTGCGGGAAAAAACTCCACCAAGAAGAGAGGCCAAATATATATTATCTTTAAATAAATGAGATTACAATACAATCACTTCCATTCGCCTCTTTGCCTCCAAGTACTTGTGCATCTGTGAACAACCTCCTCATGCCTCAATCGTTCTTTGTTCTTGCAATAAAACTCTACATTTAGTTGTTGCTCATATTTTCTACATCCAAGAGGTTGAATTTATAGACTTGTGAAAGCATCTTAAGCCCCAAACATGGTTCCCAAAGATGACCCTTCATTCCAAATGTCCCCATCCCTTGGAATACCTTCTTGGAATGTGAAAGGACATTGGTTTTTGTTCCAATACCTTCCCTCCAACTTGGCACCCAAACTTGGGAGATAAATATTACATTAAATGCAATAAATTATGGAATACCAAGATGCGTCTATTGCCTCTTTCCAAGATCTCACTTGGAGAATACTAATAGTCACTTGTTTTTCCTTTTTCTTATCATTTATTATCCCATTTTAGGTATCCACATGTGGGGAAAATAACTTAAATATTTATGTCCACAAGTCACCTTTACCACTGCTAGTGGATCCATCACCTCTTATGAACATATTACAAACAATGGTAAGAATTAATATTACAAATAATTGAACCCAATACATCCTAACTATCTAGACACTTTTTGAGGATGTTGGAACCATGACATAGGATTTACAAGGTGTAGTGTAGGAAAATGCATACCCTTGCATTTTCACACTTGTTTGGGCCCGTCTTGCTTTGTTTATCCTTATTTTTGTCTTAATTGGTCTTATTTTGCATCCATAAGCCTAATAAATTATACCTTTTATGGCTAATCTCGACAAACATCAAAGGGTAAATGATAATTTAATAATTCTGGTTGTCCTTGATTTTTGGACTGGGACTAAAACGCCACCTAGGGCGTCTTTGTCCTTCAAAGGTCTTGGGATCTTGTTTTCAAATGTGCCTTGAAAGACACCCTTTTTGGAGTGTGTGCCCCGAGTTTCAAGCCTCGGGACTAAGATGCCACCTAGGGTGTCTTAGTCCCCCTTAAAGTTATTTTTGGGATTTAATTTCAAATCTTGGCAGGATTTAGCCTCCTTTAATTAATGATTTCATATGGCAGCTTGTTGTGGTGTAATTTTGGGATATTAAACATGGATAATTATAAATACAAGGTTCTTCCACTCATTTTTCTCCTAACAAGCAATCAAGTGATCCTAAGCATTAATGCATTATATAGCAATTTGTGATCAAGATAGCATTCAAGAGCAATTCATCAAGCACTTGGAGCCATCATCAAAATTCAAGCATCATGTCAAAGATATTATTGCATCATGTGTGTTTTTGAGCTAACATTTGTGATGTAGGGTTTTAATTCAAGCAAACAATTCAAGACAAGATCTATCAAGCATTCATTCAAATCAAGATCTACATTCAAGCTAGCCACTTCACACAAGTTTGTAGATTTCATAACAAAGTTTTGGTGAGTTGCAACTTAACACTTTGTTCATTAATCATTTCCCTTCATTATTTCATTTCATTTCAAGGTTTAATTACCAACAAGGGGTTTGACTAAGGCAAACCCCTATTTACTAACAAATCAACAAGTTTTCTTTCTCTTGTATGTTTGTATTTGTGGATTTAGGTTGAAGACTTGAAGATCATTTGAAGTGCAAAGTTGTAAAGTTCCATTGCAAACTTGTCATCTTCATAGAAAGTCACCTACAGGTCAGATCTGGAGGTTTCAAGACTCGAGATCCGAGAAGAAGGAAGTGCAGACCTTGGACCTCAGGATCACATTATGAAGTTGCAAAAATTTAGATCGGGACTAAGAAGACAGTAAGGGCATCTTAGTCCTCCCTAGTGAATTTTGATAGCATTTTTGCATTTCTAGAATCCTTGTCACATTTCTAGACTCCCTAGGTACATACATCCTAACTTGTTACTTAATTTTGTCATTTGCACTCATTATTTGGCTTGCATTACTATGTTTTGTGAGTTGAATATCAAGTTGTCTTTTCCAAGATTTTGCTTGGTGGTGAACCTTGCAAAGCCTAAGGAATCCTCCTAGGTCTCCCTTATTGTGAATTGACTCACCTTTGTGTTGATAGTCAATTCAATTTGGAATCCTAGGGAATCCTTGAATGTTAGTTGGAGAAAAGTGGTGTTCTATGACCCAAACCATAAAGCATCCATTTTCCAATTAATCATTTTGGTGAACCCAACATTTTTGAACATTCATTTTTTGACTTGGAGTTCACTAACGTCCTAGATCTAGGTTACATTCATTCTTGCATTACATCTTGCATTAGTGAAAGTGCATCTACGGTTTCTCACATTTGCATTAGTGAAAGTGCTTATAGGTTGCATTTTTGTTTTCTTGCATCATCTATTTCATTGAAAAGCTGAAAGTGCATTGTTAATTATCCTAATTGCATTTAGGAACATTGTTATTACATTTAAAAATTAAAGAAATTGCATCCAACCTTGCATTCAATTGTTTGTCTTTAGTCACTTTTTCTTGCATTATTTGCACACTTTTATGTTTCTAAACATCAGGTCCCTGGGTAGGCAACCTAGAAATACTGTAAACAATCCAGATTTTGTTGCTTTTCTAAAGAAAACCTCTACTGGGACTAAAATGCCCTTATTGGCATCTTAGTCCCTCTGTGAGTTTTTTTCCTTTGAACCCTGTCTGAGTTGTTTGTTGTCTATTTCAGTTTCTGGAACCTCAAAATTTCATCAGTAGGACCCAGACACCCTTGCTGGCATCTTAGTCCCCATTGACTTTGACTTTGTAGTTTTTCAGGGTTTGAACGTGCTTTTCTGTGCTTATGTTGGCTTCTTTCAATTTTTTGTTATAGTTTGCAAAATTACTGTTATTTCAATTTCTTTCATTTCAAGTGTAATTATAAGCATAGGATATTATGCTCATTGCGCTTTCTTTGGTTTATCCCTTGCATGAGTTGTACTACTTGGTGTCCTACTGCTAATATTGTGGTTAGATGAAGTGTGAGACTCATGGCATCCCGTGATAAAACACCCACTGTGGATCTTGGGTTATCTAGCTCTCTTAGTTCTAGTGTTGGTACTAGTTCACTAGGTATGGACCATACCTTTGATAACTCTTTTGCTATGCCTACTTTACCTAAAAGAGTTGATCATATCCCTCAAGAAAACATAATGAAAATGCATGAAGACCTAGCCCATTTACAATATAGCGTGAGTATTGAAAACATTTCCAACACTGTTATACCTGCCATAGATACTATTCACCACATGATGGAAAGTGATGAAGGACTGGAAGTTGTGTGTAATATAGCTCAAATATTTGGAAATCACCTTCCTTCCACCACCAATAGTGCTCAAACTTCAAACAATGTACAAAACCAAGGAGGAACACACATTCCTCCCCCTTCAACCATAACCTCCGCTCCCACCTATACCAATCCTCAAGTAACCACAACGATGCAACCAAGTAGTAATGTCCTTCCTACCTCGAGCATTTCCACTAGTGCTCCTTATACCTATGTGGCATCTAAACTTATATCTCCTCCCACAAGCTATCCATTCAATTATCTTTCCAACACATACACAACACCACGATATTCACCTCCATCTCAAATCACAAACAATGACCCTATCATTAACCACCTTTTACAAAACCTTTCATCCCTTCAACGTCAAGTTTCCACCATAAATCAAAATCAAAATGGTCCACCTTCATACTATGTCAAAAACAACCCATTATCCTTGGAAATATTGAGAACTCTAGTGCCACAAGGTATAGAGATCCCTAGGTTTGAGAAATATGGAGGAAAGGGAGATCCTACTAATCATGTTAATGCCTTTACTACTTTATATAGTGACTTTATCCTTGAGGATAAACTTTTGGCTAAGCTTTTTCCCCAATCCTTGAAAGACAGCCTTGTATTGGTTTTCTACATTATCGAATAACTCAATTCATTTGTTTAATGAACTCGTTGAAGCCTTTATTAACCATTTCCAAGTGCATATGGTTCTTGAAATGACATTAGTTGATTTGATGAGATGTAAACAAATTGAGGGTGAAAAATTCACTGACTTTATTTCATGTTACCAATCGCTTTATTCTCAAATTAGTGTGAAGATTCCTGATCCTCACCTTCAAAAGATGTTCATAGAAAATTTAATAAGATACAAGACAAGCTTACCATGATGAAATTCCCTTCCCTTATGCACTTGTGCATTGCCCTTCAAGATTATCAGAATTTTGTAGGTAGTCGTGAAGAAAAAATCACCTATAGCCATCTTGAAAAGTCTGAGTCTTCAAACCAGAACACCTACTAGCCTTTCGAAAGACAAAATAAAAGTTGCCTTCAACTAAATTCTACCTCCCAACCTACCCAACAGGTTGATACCCAAGTAGCTGCTATAAAGAAGAGTAATCATTTTATCTTTGGGGATCCACAAAGACAATTTACTCCATTGCCCCACACACTTCAAAATATCATGACTCAGCTAATAAGCAAGAACATGCTTACCTTACCTCCTGTTCGACTTGTTGACCCTAGCAAGTCGTTACCTCTGAGCTTTAGACACAATGCCTATTGTGCTTATCACCAACAAAAAGGGCATGATACATAATAGTGCAAGCGTCTTAAACATCTTGTGCAAGACCTCATTGATTATAATCATATTCAAATTGGAGGTGTGAATGACAAAGGTAATAAATTTGTAGATCCTAACCAAAACTTGCAAATCTTTACCAATCCCACGCCTAACCACAATATTTGATTTGTTAAGGCTAGTGAAACTAAGCTCGATGTGATGAGTGTTGACACAGATGATGATAACATGAACAATAATGAGCAAAATCCTATGGATGATGATGCACAAAATTCTATGGATACTAATGACCAAAGTCCTATTAGTACAATGATAGGAGTGATTGAAATCGAGCCTCGTAAACAACAAACCATAATACCCATTGACATTACTTTCTCTTCAAAATAGACAATCAAACATGCACCTCATGGTCCTCTTCACATAGTCGACAAAATCAATGACAGATCCACTCTTGGGATTTTAATTGATCTCGTCTGTGGAGAGAATGTGATCACAGTGGAACTCTTATATGCCAATGAACTTATTCAAGATAGATATGATAAACCAACATCATGGATTAAAACACATGATGGTTTTTCTTGTGCTACAATGGGATCGATCAAACTTCCTTTACAACTAGGACCAAAGAAATTAAATGTATCATTCTCTATCATCTCTAATTCATATAAATTTCATGTGAAGTTAGACTATAAATGGCTTTGCTCCATGAATGCAGTCCCATCCATTGTCCATAAGTGCTTAAAGTTTCCAGTCGACAATGAAATATTCATTGTGAACCATAGTGGCTTTAGACCTCCATCTTCTTGTGGAAAATTTTCCTTAGATTATTTTTGGCCTATGCCCATGGAACCTATAAAACCCCATGAGGACTTCCTTTTCTTATCCTACCAAAAGTTTAAATAAAAATGCATAGCCAAAATATACATCAAAAATTTGCCACCTCCGCTCTGTGAAGAAAAGAATATTGAGCTCAAAGCCCTTCTGACTAACAAAGACCTATCCATAAAAAATCCCTTGCCTATTTCCTACAAAAGGCTAAGAGAAAACCAAACAAGTCCTAATCTACCTCCTAAGCAAATTTATAAAGCCAAAGAGAAAGTGGTTGAACAACCTTCCATGGTTTCTTTTGTTCTTCCCTCACAAGAAGAAAATGAACCTATGGTTTGACTAACCCGCTCCTACACAAACACAACTTGAAAACTACAATAAAAGAAACCGAAATGCTAGAGAGCATAGGAATCGTTCTATTGCTCCAAAGATGAACAAAGAGAACATAGAAAATCAAAATCTGAACTTGAAGAAAGCAATAAATGATGAATCTCCCCCATTCCCAGAACCAACAGACCCTATATCTCCAACACAAGGACCAACACCTTCTATGGATATTATCATTCATCCTCTTGTTGTGATTAACTTGGATGATGCTGAAGAAACTACTAAAATTGATGAGGAAGTGCATAATGAGTTGAATTTGTTATTTTCCTCTTCTATGAGCTTAGACAATAACAATTGTGATGATCCTCCTAAACCGAGTGATTCACCATGTGTCGGACCTAGTGATTCTCCTAGTACAATAGTTGACATGATCCCTCTTGCTAGTGATTTGCATTCTACATATACTGAACAAGACTGGGATGTGCATGACCTATTGGATGGTTGACTCACATGTGCTTTACTAGTCTCTTTCTTTTTCTTTCTTTTTGGTTGATTGCATGTATGTAATGTGATCCCCTGTATTTTTTAATGTTTCCTCTCTATGTGAATTCCTCTATTTGTAGCTACATTCTTCTATATGTCGTACGATTTTTTCCTTTTCATTGATCTTTACCTTTTATTTTCATTTATCTTTCATGTTTGTCTTGTGTTTTTCTTTTGGGGACGACACAAGGTGTCGAGACAGCTAGGTCTTTTCCATGTTGACCCAAAAGATCTTTCATTATCTTTTCTTTTCCTTTCATGTCTGGCTTGTGTTTTTCTTTATTTTCGCTCTCTTTGTGTCATTCTTCCAGTTTTATTTGTATTTGGGGAATGATGACAATTCCTAGCTCTCCAATATCATTGCAACAAAGATAGATACTGACCTCGAATCCATAGATCCAAAGGCTTTGAATTTGTACCTCCATTTCATATAAAGGTGCCTTTGTCCCATAACTTTGCACATTTGTTGCATAAAGTGGTGCCTTTGTTTCATGAAGTGGTGCCTTTGTCACCTAGAAGTGTGCTTTTGTTTTGAAGACTTCATTTGAGCATTTTGAGCCAAACCTAGGGTTTTTCTAATCTTTGAAGCCTTGTTTTGTAGGATTATATCATTCTAACACTCTATTTTTCAGTTTGGTTCATCATTTTCTTGCAAAAGTTAGGTTTCTTAAGGTTTTGCAAAACTAGGTTCCTTGTAAGCTTTCTACGAGATCTAGGGTTTTGTCTCATTTTGAAATCTTTTGAATATATAACATAACATATTTTGGCTAGAGCTCTGTGTTTTCAAGTATCCTATAACTTCATCTTGCAGGTTTTCCAATTGGGTTGATAAATAATCTCATTTTTTTGCTCTTGAAGGTTGTTTTTAGGCTCTATGTATGAAATTGCACTTTAGTTTCACAAAGTAGCACCTCTATTTCATAGAGTTACACCTCTGACATCAGGTAGATTGTTTATTAAATATAACATCAAAATCTTTTGGTTGTGTTTTAAAATTTATGGGAGACAGTCAGAGAAGAGTTAAATATGTAGTGCACTATTAATAGTAAGCCAAAGTACTTTCATAATCAAATATTATCTCCCCTAAATACTTAGAAAAGTCATAGTAGATTCAAGGTATTCTACTTAAATCTATGCTTTTATTCATGCATCTATGATTTTTTTTTCTTGAAGTGGCACCTCTGCTAAGTAAAGTTGCACTTTTATTTTAGGTTGCAATTTCTAAGGTTTTTCACTTATTTTTCACACCTAACCTTCATTTTTGAGCAACTAACAAGTGGTGCAACTATCCAATACTTGTCAAAGATCATTATGCTTGAGACTACTAATGGTTTAATACAAATTCACTGGTCCAAGGCTTTATTTTTTCACTAATCTAGGAATCTATAGTAGCTTAGTGGGTTAATGAATATTGTATGTTATTTTTGGAAGTGTGTGTAGACATATACTCTCTCCTTGAACTTCTTGTGATCTTGGAGATTATAAATCTCACATTATTGTCTTGTGTCTATGCTCTCCCCTTGTGCTTCATGCAATCTTGGGTGACCAAAAACACTTAGTATAGTCTTTCCTATTAGGAGGTCTTCTTAGGGATTTGATCACTTCAAGTAAGACCTTGAAACCACACTTTTTGGTGGGGTATCTAAAGGGGGGAGAGTGAAAGTTGTACTTCAAATTGTAGCCATCATCATTTGAGCCAAGTCGTGAGACCATCAATTTTCTAAGACTCATTTGGTGATGAGAGAAGGAGAGACCCTCCTAATCTCGAGCACTATTAGACAAACTCATTGCTCACAAATCCAGTAAGAACCCTTTTTTATAAGCCTTTAAGAACATCAATTGTCTCTTAGTATGGTGCAAGGTACAATATCATGCTCAAAGTTACTCCCCATGTACTTTCTCTTGTTGAGGTGACACATACTCCTTGGTAGGCCCTTGTTCATATTCTAAGGTGATGGGTGTGAAGGTGGTACATGAACTTTGCATACCCTATCTACCCATTCATTTGAAGATATTACACCTTTGGCGGGTGAGCCTACACTAAGTTAACACACCTACTTGACTAAATATGGTTTGTTCTATCGTTCTTGGCATGTTTTTTATGTGAAAAAATAGTGAAGCCACTTAGCATGCATTGCTAAACTTATCCTTATCACCTTCATATTCAAGTCAAACATTGTGTCTTCTTATTTGATTGTCTCTTACTAGAAATCATCAAAATCCATCTCAGATTGTCAAATTTCTCTTCTGCATCATCCCCTATGCTTCTTAATCATCTTGAGGTGCCTTTGCATAGTTCTTTATGAAGTTGTGCCTTTTTCACTTGAAGTTGTGCTTATGTAGCTTGAAGTTGTGCCTCTATAGCCAAAAGTTGTCCTCTATAGACTAACGCTATGCTTATATAGCCTAAAGTGGCACCTCTGTCACTTGAATTTGTTCCCTCATCATTTGACCATCTTGAGACCTCAATTTGCAATGTTGACCTTTTTAGCCCTAGATCAGACTTGAGAGACCCCTCTTCAACCATCATTTCACCTAAAAAATCAACCATTTTCATCCAAAATAATATCATTTTCCCTCATCCTATCATTATCATTCATTATCATAACCTAGTCATTTCTATCATCATTCCTAGACCTTGATCTTATGATCTTATCTTTATCATTATATGATTATCATTTTCATTGCTTACATCATCGATCCTTTTCATATTCATATACAATTGGGGCTATGCTTTTATAGCCTAAAGTTGCACCTCTGTCACTTGAAGTTGTTCCCTCATCATTTCACCATTATTTGACCATCTTAATATCTCAATTTGTAATATTGACCTTTATAGCCCTAGATCAGACTTGAGAGACCCCTCTTCAACCATCATTTCACCTAAAACATCAACCATTTTCATCCAAAATGATATCTTTTTTCCCTCATCCTATCATTATCATTCATTATCATAACCTAGTCATTTCAATCATCATTCCTAGACCTTGATCTTATCATCTATCATCTTATCTTTATCATTATATCATTATAATTTTCATTGCTTAAATCATTAATCCTTTTCATATTCATATCCAAATCCCAATTGTATCATATCAATCTTTATCATCTTTGACCAATCTTATCATCTAATCCATATCATATCCTATCAAAATGAATCTTGTCAAGGGTCTAGATAGATCCTAATCGTTGATATCAAAATCCCTATGAAATCCTTTCTTAGGTGATTATCCAAGACTAAGTAAGCATATCCAATCTGTTAGAATTGTGAAAACCATGAGCCACAAGATCAAACAATGAACAAAGACACCTTCCACACAAGAGATTTGCAAACAATATATGTATTCCTCAACAAGAAAAAGCTACAAAATTAATTTAAATAATCTTTAAGGAAAACAAGAGTCCTCAAAAGTGGAGAGTTCTAGAGATCAAAAGAGAAAGTCTCGAGAGTATGATATTACAATGAGGGTTGAGTTCTATATAGGAGCAACCCTAATAATTGCTCACTTTAGTTAATAGAAAAACACTTAACTAAATAAATATCTCCTAAGTTTAGCTTAAGTGTATGAGAATAAATTAGACTAATAATTAAAGCTTAATTAATTATTAGCTAATACATGATTACTCTAACACCCGCCCTTAAGGTGAACTTGGGGAGTAGCTAAAAACCCTAAAAAAGAATGCATGATGGGTCTCAACAAACAAGGCTTGGTGAGGTACCCATGTACAAACAAAATATCTCTCAAACTAGAGAAAAAGGAGAAAACCACGGTGGGAGAAAACTCCTCTCCAAAAGAGAAAAAGGCAAATGAAGGATTGAAAAAGCCTCCAAATCAAGGTGTGAAGGACTAAGAAGCCTCCAACCAAACAATGTCCTAAAAAAGAACATGTAGAACATCACTGAAGCATGAAGAAGTTGTATACTGCTGTT
This sequence comes from Sequoiadendron giganteum, assembly GCA_007115665.2. Taxonomy (NCBI): domain Eukaryota; kingdom Viridiplantae; phylum Streptophyta; class Pinopsida; order Cupressales; family Cupressaceae; genus Sequoiadendron; species Sequoiadendron giganteum. The sequence goes on along the minus strand of CM021110.1, from coordinate 421,011,196 downwards.
GAATGAAAATTGATATGGTGCTAAAATGAAGAAGCTCCACTGAAGCAAATGATCGAGATCAAGATAACAAGAATTTGCATGAGTGCCCTCAATGGCACTACTTGAATAAGATGGAAAACAAAGGAAAACATCTGGAAATCGAAGATACAAATGTCAAGATCAAGGATACTATAATCTACATGAGTGTCCCCAATGACACTACTCGAATTAGATGGAAAACATCTAGAAGTTGAAGATATAGGTGGTACGTGAATCTGCATGAGTGACCCCAACGACACTGATCGAGTCAAATGGAAAACAAAGTAAAAACATCTAGAACTCAAAGATACAAATGATACATGAAACTGTATGAGTGACAAAAAATGACACTACTCAACATTCAAGATGCAAGTTGAAAATACAGGTACCTAGTAGTCTTTGATCAAATGAAAATGAAAGGTCGCCTCCAAAAATAGGAATGCAAGAATGTCCATATGGTAAATGATCCATCTCACCAAAATGCATGGGTAACCAACCACAGATGTACATGTTGTATCCAAATAGTACATAGGAATAAGAACTCGATACATAGATTACTCAAAACCGTGAAACCAAAGAAGCATTAGCACCAACAGTAGAAACCCCCCCATAATGTTGAAAAGGGAGAGCCATGATCGGTACACTGAAAGTGTGTAAAACCAAGAAGTGCATGTGGGGGAAAACAACCTACAAATAAAAGGGTGTGCAAACTAAGGAACACACACATGAGGCACAAATCACTGGGATTCACTACTATCGTGGAAGGGACACTCAGTTGACAAAAGTGTGATGGAAAACCAAAGGCTATTTAGGATGTGCAAAATTCCCAATGATATACATTAGAATGGCACTTTATCTTAGTGTGTCTAAAAAAGAGAATGTGCATGAAAAATATGTCTGCAATTCCCAAATAGGACAAAATACTAGAAATACATATAAAACATCAAAAAAGGAGTCATCCCACGCAAACAATTTTTTTCCAAGAGCTAAGACATCCAAGTAATTCACTAAATTGTAATTAAAAAAAAACTAAATAAAATGTACCTAGAGAGAATTATGGAAAAAGTGCATGGATGGCTGTGAAGAACTCTGAAATACGGTTCTAACGTTGGTTTTATCATGAAAAATAGAGAAATTGGTCAAAAGTTATGAGCTTGGGACTGAAAAAAACACCTCTGACTTCAACAGGTTGTAGAATGCACTAGAAGAAAAATCAAGTGATGAGACCCTTACCACTGGAAAATTTGTAGAACCAACTTTTCGACAATATCTCGTTTGCCAAAAAAAGATATCGTATGCCCAAGTTATGGCCAAATGAAGAAAAAGACGTGCTTTAGGGCACAAAGAGGGTCAACGGGGGCCAAGGTCAGATGGTCGTATGATTGATGTCAACATCCGTATGAATGGCGTCATGATGATGTCGACAAGAATATTCCCAAGTGGCCAGAAAAAGAAATCTAGTGACGAGAAAAAATTCGTTAGCATATTCCTATCGGTCACTGGAATATTCTGTTTGCCCCTAGAAAAATCGCACTTGCCGGAAAAATGAATCTCCATCAAAAATTAAAAACGTCGCAAGGAAATGTAGCCACAAACTATTTCATGAGACTAGATAAATCCATAGAGCTAGGGAAACAAAGCAGTGGCTCCAAAAAAAATTGCCAAAAAAACGTGCAGCGATGGAAAAAAAATTCGCGACCCCTGAAATTTTTTTGTTGCCACAAAATATTTTGCATGTTGGAAAAATGTTTGTAGGCGCTAGTAAAGTGCAAAACCTATCACCATCAAGAATTTAGGAATATTGCTGGATTTTTAAACTAGCCTAAAAATTCAAACCCTCGTAGATCTAATCTTAGGAGTCCAAATCAAGCCAAAAAAAGCCAAATTTGACTTTCTCGATAGCTCTAAATCCAATGGTGAGGTCCTTTTTGCACCAAATGCACATAAAAGTCGTCCACCTCCAAAATTGGAAAAAAAAGAAAACGAGAATCCAAATTTGTGCCTATAACCCTCATTGAAGAAAAAATCCTCATAAATCGAGAAGGGGTTCACTGAATTGAAGCTTTGATACCATGTTAGAATTGTGAAAAACAAGAGTCACATGATCAAACAACAAACAAAGACACCTTCCATGCAAGAGATTTGCAAATAATATATGATGTATTCCTCAACAAGAAAACACTACAAAATGAACCTCAAGAATCTTCAAGGAAAACAAGAGTCCTCAAACATTAAGAGTTCTGAAGATTAGAAGAGAAAATCTATAGAGTATGATAATACAATGAGGATTGAGTTCTATATAGGAGAAATCCTAATGATTTCTCACTTCAGTTGACAAAAAAACACTTAGTTAACTAAATAAAGAACTCCTAAATTTATCTTAAGTGCATGAGAATAAATTAGACTAATAATTAAATATTAATTAATTATTAGTTAATGCATGATTACTTTAACACCCCCCTTAAGATGAACTTAGGGAGTAGCTAAAAACCCTAAAAATAATGCATGATTATCCAAGCTCGAGTGAGCAAATCGAAGCCTTTCCTAGGCGATTATTAAATTCTAGTGTAATTAAAAACCCCATCATTTTCAGTCAAGGATCTAGTTACCTTGATAGACTATTGGTCTCATCTCATCCATTTCATCATTATCTCATTTCCATCCATTATGTCACTATCCTATTTCCATCCATTCTATAATTATCTCCTTCCCATCCAATTTATCATTATTCCCTTTTCTATCCATTTTATCATTATCTCCTTTCGATAAATTTCACATTCCCATTCCCTCAAATCCAAGGTCCACCCCTAATCATCATCATTTTTCATCCCATCATTCCTAGGTCTCTTTTGCATGCCTATCACAAGGTCCCAAGTAAAAAGTAAACCATGCCCTCCCAAGATTTCCCCTCATCATCTCATGATACACCCTTTGAGGAGGTAGTCCACCAAATCCCTATGGAGAACCCATTTCTATCCTTCATTATCCTTGATCATGATTCTAGTGACCAAGACTCCCAAACATTATTAGAGGAATTTTCCCAAGATACCCAAGAGCCATGGAATTGATGGATAGATATATCAAGAAAATATTGATTAATATATCCTTATGTTAGCAAAAAAAAAAAGGTGCCAAATTACCCCATGGTTTTGATACATCACAAATAATCCGACAACCTCCTTCCACACCCCACCTTCTATTCATCATAATCCTACCTATCATCCATATTCTTCTAAACCTCATGATCCTTTATCTCGCCATCTTCTTCTAATCTCCCCATTTCATCTCAAAACCTCAATCCTACATCCCACTTACATTTCAAGATCACCTCTCACATCTAAAACATTTCATCACACATACCACAACCTTAACATTCCATCCCTTCTCCTCATGTCTCAACATCCATCCCTCCTAACACATCATATCATCTCCAAACCTCAAATCCAATTTCTTCTAACCACACATCTTATTCTTATCAACACCTCCAATCTTATAATCCCATTTCATCCTCTTATCAGTACCAACACATATCATCTTCACAACCTCCCATATCCAACTATCAATCACCTCCCTTCAACTTCGCAACTTTGGCTGAAGGATGATAATCACATGTTGGCAACGAGTCTTTTGTTTTGATTTATCCTTTGGTCATTTATATTTTAACCCATGAATATACCTACTTAAGGTTGCTTTGATCTATCTATATCTTGGTGAAACACCAAAAAATAGGTGGGTTCACCAAAAATGTGGATTGATGAACCAATTAAGGACCTATTTTCCTTTGTTTCATTAAAAAATGTGATTCCCACAAAGAATTGATTATCAACCCTTAGGTGAATCAACCTAATGTGAGAATCTACAAATTTCCTTATGACTAAAGGACGGGGGTCAAGGTCAAACAACACTTTGGGGACAAAAACTAAAAATAGCAAATCAACTCCAAAATGAAATCTTACACTTGAAACAACAATATTAAGTTCAATATTTACATAACCAAAATATTGCTGGGTGAAAATTTTGTAATTCCTTTTAACAGATTACAAAACTTAAATTCAACCACAATTGTGTGAGATAAAATCTCTCCTCTCGGAAAGGGGAGGCACCCTTCTTACTGTTTATGGAAACTAAGGAAAATTAATCAAATATTTACAATAATGCACACTACAATAATGATTTGGGGGTGTGTCAAATTCATGATTCTCTTTTTTTTCAGAGAATATGTTTTACAATGATTCAATATGCAGTAAGAAGAGCACCTCCCCTTTCTGAGGGGAGAGATTCTATCTCACACAACTATGGCTGAATTTAAGTTTTGTAATCTATTAAAAGGGATTACAAAATTTTGACCCAACATTTTTTTGGTACAAAACTTAAATTCAATAGTTTTTTGGTGACTCTATTGGGGAACAAAGCACACAATAAAAGTCTCATGCTTTTGATTGAAGTGAATAGGCAATCCAATATCTTATTGTGATATTGTGTATTGTTATTATTAATATCTCTCTTGTTTCAAGTCTACATTTTGGCTGACAAAAGCTATACATGAGGTTTAAGGGTTCAAGGAGTAGTGGATCCATTTTTCAAATTGTTGCAGTGACATAATGTTCTTCCTTCTCCTCCACAAGCAAGGTCACCATTACAACGAGCTGCAAGTTATCCTCCACAAAAGTTAAGATCACCCATTCCAAGTGAATCTTATGTCTTTCATTCTAGAGTTTCAGATCAAGTACCTGTTATACAAAATATCATGGCTGCACCACCTGTAGGACCTCGGGGAAATGCTTTTGGTCCCCTCAGTTTGGTCGTACCTTTACATGAACTTCCTCATGTCTCAAGAAATAATATCCTGAAGTTTCATGGTGACGACAAGCAGCATCCCGATGAGCACATCGCTGCCTTTTACATTGTTTGTGGTGTTCTTGGCGTAGAACATGAAGATGTTGATGTGAGATTGTTTGTTAAAAATTTGCAAGGAGTAGCTACATAATGGTTTTATACTCTTCTTTTTGCTTCAGTTACTAGTTGGAATATTCTTCGTGCTAAGTTTGAAGAAAGGTTCAAACCTGTTGAAGATGCACACGCCTTGTTAGCATAGCTTACAACCATGCAAAAATAAGCCCATGAATGCATGCATGATTTTTTGGATAAGTTTAATAAGTTGGTGACAAGAATTCCAACGGTGGCTAAACCAACGACCCATAATCGAAAGTGTTTCTTCATCAATACACAACATCCCAAAGTAAGTTTTATTTTGCGTAGGGAAGTAATTGATAATGTCGAAGAAGCTCAATAGTTAGCTACAAGTATTGAGGATGATATGATTCTTGTGGCCAGTGAAATAAGAATGAATACAAACAAAAAAGTGCAAGTTTTAGGATCTTCAGCCTCTAATGCTAACTCCAATTTTGTTGATCCTATGGTTCAAAGGTTAGAAAGTAAAATCTTGGCTTTGAGGAAGCAAGTTTCTAATAATAATACCTATAAGGATATTCCACGTAGGACTTTTCCTAACTATTCTAGAAATAAAAATTAGAATCATCTTCCTACACCACAAGGAAGACTTGCACATGAAGCTCCACCTACCAATGTTGCAGTGGGGTATTATGAAGTTGAACAAGATGAATTTGTATAACTTGATTATCCCACGAAAGAAAATGATGATCTTTTTCAAAATGAGGGAATAGACCTAGCTGGTGACTCCAATATTGTCTATTTGCAAATAGAAAACAAATCTAATGATGAGGACTTGGTGGTGGATACCTATGTTGTCTTTACACGGTCACAAAAAAAATTAGCTAGATCAAGCTCAAGTTGCTGCTCCACAAGTGAAAGACAAGCCATTGGTTACCATTGCAAAAAGAGGATGTCCTTTGTGCTGGCAACTAAAAGACACAACAAATAAACAAGTACTCCTTGTCCTCCGTCTACAGTTCCTGTTGTTCCAAAGGCCAATGTCCAGGTTCCTAAGACTAGTGTTCCCTTTGTTAAACCTATAAATGAAGTTACTACATCTTCTTTGCAAAGTTCCTTCCAAGATTTTGACATTCTTGACCATGTAATGAAGACAAAAATAAAAATTTCTGAAATGGAATACCTCAAGGAAAATCCTAACAATTTGACAGGCTTGTCAAGTTTTTTAAAGATAAAGGAATTACTCCTAGTAAGGATTTGTCTCTAGATATTCCTGTTACCCCAAAGCCAAAAAATCCACAAAATAACCTAGTTTTTGTTCCCCTAGCTACTTCTTGACGTATTGATCCATTCTTTACTTCCTTACTTGTTAATGGTTTTAAGTTGAGTAATCATGTTATAGCTTCTGGTGCATCCGAGAATGTGATGCCAACCAAGGTAGCTACTACTTTGGGTTTGAATCTAACTGAAAAATTTTAGCCGTTGTTTCTCCATGGAGAACAAGCAAGTAACTTTGATTGGACAAATTAAGGATGCACAGTTTGCATTTGTTGCATATCCCGAAAAGAAGATCAAGATGATAGTTTTAGTAGCAGATGTGCCAACATCTTATGGAATTCTCCTTGGACGTAATTTCTATAAAGATGTTGGAGGTGAGCTTAACATGGATATTTCAGAGGCTAGGATTCTCGTAAAGGGTGTGATGCAAAAGATTTTCTCATATGCAAGGAAGTCAATCACCAATGTTCACACAATCATGGTTACACTGTTGGACTGGATGAGGTAGTCATGCAAGAGATTAAGAAGAAATATGAAGAATTCCAAGCCAAGAGAAAGGAACCATAAAGTATTCTTACATCTCTAGAGTTGTATAGTTCATACGTTTTCCCCTATGCTTTATGTAGATAGGTTTTGACATTTTACATGTCATTTTGAAAAATGTAATTACATGTAAGAACAAAGATGTTTTCCTAAATTCATGGAAAACATTTTTGAATAAGTCTTGACTCATTTGTTAGGGTTTTTCTTAGATTATATCTCATCTCCCATCTATAAATAAGAGAGGATTCTATTGTAATTGTTATCTTTTATCTTATGCAACGAAGTGCTGCCCAATTGTGAAGCAAATATTGAAACTTTGAGTTCATTTTTGTGAATCTATTTTGATAAATAAAGAAGTGAAGTTGCGCACCAAACTTTGTGTTTGGAACAATTATCTTGTTGTTTGATTGAAATTGACAGTGATTAGTAGTTGATATTGAAAGGGAATTGGAGTAAATCTGTGTAGAGTTTGAGCTACACCCATTGCTTGAAATTGTGCTATTATTGATGCTATTGGAAAATTCTTTATAAGACTTTGTGCTTATATTTTTTCATTCTGCTCATGAGATTAATTGTGAAGTATATTGAAGACTTTGTGCTTATTTTACAACATTGGTTACTATTTTGAAGGATTCACTGTTGGAGACTACAAAATGACTTTGTGCCTTCATGAGCTTTCTCATTTGTTACATGTCATTATCATGGTAGTATTCCTAGACTTTGCTTTGACAAGATAGGAATATTGGAATTACTTCTTATTTTTAATTTGAAGTTGTATTACATTTAGAGATTAAAATTGTGAATCATTGTAAAACATATTCTCTGAAAAAAGAGAGAATCATGAATGTGACACACCCCCAAATCGTTATTGTAGTGAACATTCTTATAAATATTTGATTAGTTTTCCTTAGTTTTAATAAGTAGTAAGAAGGGTGCCTCTCCTTTCCGAGAGGAGATATTCTATCTCACACAACTGTGGCTAAATTTAAGTTTTGTAATTTCTTAAAAGGGATTACAAAATTTTCACCCAACAGTTACATGAATATACCTACTTACGGTTGCCTTGATCTATCTATATCTTGGTGAAATACCAAAAGATAGGTGGGTTCACCAAAAATGTGGATTGATGAACCAATTAGGGACCTATTTTCCTTTGTTTCATTAGGAAATGAGATTCACACAAAGAATTGATTATCAATCCTTAGGTGAATCTACCCAATGTGAGAATCTACAAATTTCCTTATGACTGAAGGACGAGGGTCAAGGTCAAACAACACTTTAGGGAGAAAAACTAAATGACAAATCAACTCCAAAATGAAATCTAACACTTGAAACAACAATATTAAGTTCAATATTTACATAACCAAAAAACAAAATGTAGATCTGAGAAGGGTAGAGTCATGTATACTAGTCACCAAAAGTGTTTTTTAGAAGTTGATCTGAGACTCATTCACCCATGGGAGAATGAGTCCAAGTACATGGGTTGCAACAAAATTTCGGGAGCCTCTAGTGTAGATCTGTAGCTTCTAATTTTTTCAAGTTTCAGTGTTGAAAAGTTGGAAATTTTTGATCTATAGGTTAGATTTCGTGATTTGATGACAACTTTTTGCAACTTTGACAATTTTGTAAATCTTACACTTCAAAAGGTCTCCAAGTCTTCTTCAATCTAAATATGTAATCACACACACAAGAGAGAAAAATGTTTGTTTTGGGTGAATAGGGATTTACGTTGGTCAAATCTTGTTTTGGTAATCAAACTTTGAATTGAAATAATGAAATGAAAGAGGGAATGAAGAATGAACAAAGCTATGTTACCACTCAACAAACCCTTGAATGAAACCTTGATAATGGAGATCTTAGGAGGTTTACGATTTGCATGAAATGGATGTGGATCTTGATACTTGAATCTTTCTTGAAATGATATCTGAATGTTTGACTTGATTATGAAACCTTCATCACAATGTTAGCTCCAAAAACATGCATGATACAAGAAGACTATGACATGATGAATAGATCTTGAATGTTGTAATAAGTCTTTGATATATCTACTCTTGAATTCCCTTAATCATAAACTTTAGCTCTTGTGAAGTCACATAAATTTTTTAGGTGAAATATAGTGAAATGACCTTAAATTTATAGGTATGTATCCTTAATTTCCTAAAATTCAAATATCACAAGTTGACATTGAATTATAGATTTGAAAACATTAAAATAACACCAAAAACATAATTTAAATTTAGGTCCAAAGGTTTAGGGAGAACTCATTCACGCTGAATGGGTCCCAAGTCCATAAACCTAGAACATACATTGCTCAATGTAAAGTGTTATGTTTAGGCATTAATTATTGTCTGGTTTCCCCTTCAAAAAATGTAATTAATTAGGATTGTAAATGAATTACAAGGCTAATTAAGACATAATTAAGCTCAATTAATTAAGATGGCCCAAATAAGTGTGTAAATGTAAAAGAGGTACATTCAACACCACTAAATTAAAGCATTATTAAGTCCCATTTAACTAGGAGGGCCCAAACAAGTGAGAAAATGTCAAGGGTTACATTTTCCTACACTACACTTGGTATGTCACAACTAGTGTATAATGGGGTGTCATCTTGTTTGTTGTGTTTGTCATTTCTTGAGAGTCAAGTCCATACAGAGGTTTCCTTGTCACCTTCGTTCCTCATACCTTGGTGGGGTGATCCCACAATAGTGGTTTACACTTTTTGGGACATCACGATTTTTGCTAAAATCACATATTTTTAGAAAATATAATGATTTAAGCCTTGAAAAATTCTATTTACAGGATTCTAATTGAAGAGTTTTTGATCAAACTACCTTAGATCAAACCCCCTTGGATATAACCCAGCTAGTTTTAAACCATACCTATAATGGAGTCTCCTTTACACCTATCAAAATGCTAATAAGAAACCACTTTTGATTTACCTTTTGGGGGATCAAATGAATTCATTGAGAATTTATTTTTTGTAAGTATGTAGTCCTTATTATAAGCTTCTCAAAAAGTATAATTTTAATAATAATCAATTTGATTATTATATTTATTTTTTATTTTTTGTGAATATAGGGTTTTCACCGAAAATCAAGCTCTTTGTTTTGCACATGTGGAAAAATAGTAGATTATCAATTTTTTTTTTGAAAATTATGTTTGGGCTAGATATTGATGTCCTTGATCTAGTAAAAAAATAAAATTGAATTTTGATACATATAGAAAAAGCTATGTTGTTTATAGTTCGCCTATGTCTAAATTGTAATTAGTTTGACTTCAAAACTTGATTAATAAAAAAAATTCAATTAAACACTATGAAACCAAGTGAACATGCTATATATTGTAGTTACAAAGTTAAATTGAATTTTTTTTAGAATTTTATCCTTCATAGAAAAAATGTTATGTTGTTTGTATGGTGAGCTTCACTCTTTAAAAATGGTGTTGATTGATAAAAACTAGTTTCCGAAGGAGATTGAAAAAGAAATGTAATATGATTCAATTTTTTAAAAAAATAAATATTTAGAATCTATAGACAAAATTCCACAAATCACTAGTTTGCATCATCTTCAAATTCCTCATGGTTTAGCAGCTATGGGTGCCTGAAAGTGAATATTTAGCTAAAAAAAATTAGTTCAATGTCCAGTTTGGCCAAAAATTGTAGACCAGTATTGTGGGATCACCCGATGCATACTTGTCTTTGATATATCAATTCTTAGGATTTCTCAATACATACTAGCATAACCAATTTACCATAATCTGAATTCCCCTTCCTTTTCATCTATTCCCTTTCATTTTCACTCATCATCATCAAATTTCCCTTCCTTTTCATATTCTTTCATCCTCCAACTCATCTTCCTATTCTCTCATCATTCCCTTCCATTTCAAGAGCACACTCATGTTCTTGTAACCTACATGTCCTCTCGAGGGGGCATCGAATAACCTAATGGCTAATGTTTCCTTCTTAATCCTAATCTTTCCTTTTTCACCCTAATCTTTCCTTCATCCTCTTTTATCCTCCCATTGAGTGGGGCATCATCTTTGATTCTTATCCTATCTCATCTTTGATCCTTATCCTCTCTCATTTGCTATGTTTTAATCTTCTTTGATACAACACCACTTCACAACATCATATCAAAGAGGGGCAAAATATAGACAACTAAAATATGACCTTACCCAACCACACCTAATTTTAGCCTATTCTAAGCCATTAATTAAAAAAATATCTATTATTTATTTTATTATTTTCATCCTTATGCCAATTCTTTAATTAAATAAATATTATCATTTATTTAATTAATATCCCTCCACATGATCCCATTAATTAAATAAATACTTTATTTATTTAAGTATCCATCCTTTATTCTCTATCCTTGTCCATCTAATCCCAACCTTTCATCTTATTCACATGGATCATAATCTAAATTTTTCCTCATGTGACAAATCTCCCCTTCACATGCCTAACTAACTCCTTGCCTAGATTCACTAAACCTCTAGACACCTACCCAAAAGTTAGACTATTTTTTATCTTATACATTCATCTCATTTAACCTCGTAATCCTAGCCATTACCATAAAGATTTTTGTCCTTATCTCAGTCCTAAACCTAGATCCTATCTATCATGTGACACTTTTCATACAATTTAATCCTTGAACCAAACCCTTATCATCAATCAATCTTATCCCTCCATCATCAATCATTTATAGCCATTGATTTTGCCTCTTCAAGACTCTATACCTAGATGCTCTCTTCCTTCATTTTCACATCTAGAATCTATTAGCATACCTACATGCTATCAAAATCTCTATTGAATCAAGCCTATCACTATCATTATCAAATTATATCATGGTTATTTCAGAGCATTGAGCAATCCACATATCAAGATCAAGATAAAATCAAATGGAATAAGGGCGCACTCCATTTTCTCTCAACAAGAAGAGAAACAAAGATTCAAGGTGAAGATATTGTGCTTTGTATTGCTTTTATCTTCCTTTTTTTCCTTCAATATTTTCTAACCCACTTCACCATCCACATCCACTACATGCCTATCCCCTCCATGGGGTGGATCCTAATCAACCTCTCTCTCTGCTCTAGAATGAAGAGGGATCCTAGAGCGCTCTCTTTCACGAAATTGAGGTTGCTCCTCTTGAGAATGATGAGAATGCACTGAATGGGAAGCCTCATGATGAGGACCCAATCTTGCTATTATCTCTTGAAGGGGATCAATAACTTGAGGATGACTAAGAGGATTAATAGGTGGACCAACCAATGGATTCTGGGCTTCCTCCTCTATCTCACTCTAATGTGAAACATGAAGTGTAGGATCCATCCTTTAGATGAATAGAGTTACATGGGTTAGGAAATATATAATTCTATCTCTAAATCCATTCTAAGGTAGAATAACATAAGTTTTAACATCATAATTACATAATGCATATTTAATAAGAACATGCCAAACACATCGATCAAACACATCACTCATAAGTAAGCACATAATCTAGAGCTCCTAGTTTATGATATAAAATATAATTTCCTATCATAAAACCCATGACACATCAGCTTAAATACATGGGATAATTTTTTTTGAAGTCCAAGACATAAATACTTAAGAAACAATAGTCCAACTAGGCACATTAGATCTACACCTGACATCCCATTGCAACCTGGCCTCTCATAAGAGGAAGACTAACACCCCACACATCCTTGACATAATATAAATGTTGGAAACACTTACAAGACTAACCATGAAGGATTCCAACCTTCCCTAGCATTCACAAGACAAAGAATAATCTCACTAACCCTAGGTTTGACAAATGGGTTATTTCAGAATGTTGCACACAAGATGACACAAGTGATAACATAAGTCCTCAATGATGACACTTGAGAACTAGGTCAAGGTACTACTAGGACCCTAGAACCATGGTGAACAACTTTCATTTACATGTTTTTCCCATGAAGGCCTTAAAGCCTAGAGGAATGATCAAGTTTAGAGATAGAGAAAAAATGATTAGGTTTTAAAGGTTCAAATGACCAAAATCTGGTCAAAATAGAAAAAGTACAAGGTGGAGAAACTCTTTGAAAATGGAATTCGACTTGGAAAACCACTAGATATCCATTTTTAAAAGGGTTTAGATTTTTCTTTCTATATGGAAATGAGGCCGCCCAAACATAGGATGAGGCCTCCCAAATAGAGAGTCAAAAATAATATATTTTTTGGCTAGCCAAACTAGGCCACCTCATATATGACAAGGCTACCCAATTGGACTTAACACTATTTCAGATAGGCTAGGTTAATTTTGGGTAAGACAAGGCCACCTAAATGAAGTACCACATTGCCTAACTGCAAAATGTGACCCTTAAATTCATTTTAAGTAGCAAATGAAATTTTCCTAAGTTCATTTTAGCCTTTGAAAATCATGATATTGAAAAAAATAAATAAATTATGCTTGGTACCAACACTAAGACACACAAATGAGCCAATACTATTTTCTACTATCAAATTTACATTCATCTTAAGGAGAGATTCTTAATCATCAATTTTACAAATTTAATATAAAGGGAAAACATATAAATAAATGAAAGAACATGGTGCCATGATGTCTCTTAATCCACAAACCTTTAGTCCCCAATGGTGGTTCCATGCCACTCGACCATGTGATACATGTTGGCTCACCCCACCATGCTAGGAGATAGTCACAAGATAGAATCACTCACAAACACAATACACATGGGGAGAAGGGAATACAATCACATAATAAATAAAGAATACATTGAATAACATGATATAATGAATTAACACCAACATGAAAGGAAATCACAATTCCTCTTTAGGTGCTACTCAAAACTACTCTAGAGCATTAAATATTAGAGAGCAAGAGAGGAAGTGTCATTGCAGACACTCACGTGGGGCTCAATGTGAAAATAAGTACCCTCTTGTTCAAATGAGGATAATTAAACTTACAAGTCTTATGATCCTTGAGTGGCTTGTCTTCCTTGATAATCCTTAGCCTATATGAACACTCAAGGAATGAGAGTGATATCCATTATCTTGATTAGTTTATTATCTAATTTTGATTAATTATCACTTATTAAGCAACTCCCACATTCTAATTGCCTATGTTCCACTTTGTTCTAGGCTCATATTGGGAGCCTCTCTCATCACTCTCTCTAACACTTAGACCCTAAGTTCATCACACCCTCCAATGAGTGACACAAAAACTAATACAAAAATTCCAACTTTTTCAAATTTCATGACATTTTTCCACATCTAATTTCACATTTCACAAATTGCCAGTTCATCCAAACATTCAAAAACATTGATTTTCATGATAAAATTTCAAATTCTCACAAGGCAAAAACCAAGAAATTTCCAAATCCACAATTGAAATTTCATCAAAATTAAAAATTAAAAAAAAACAAAAATCTAAAAATACCCTTTGGTGGAAAAAGTGCCCAACACCCTTTTTAAACTATAAAACATGCATTTATATAATTCCCCCCAAAAGGCATCATAACCTGTATTTTGAAAAATTCTCAAATTTTAAACAAAATAATGGATTCAAAGAGCTAAATTATAACTACACTCTCTTAAACCTATTCCTACAAACACATTTGAAATAGAATGCTCAAGTGAATCAAAATAATCAAAATACCTCAAATTCCTCTAAAATTTGAAATGGGGACCATGTCAAACATACCAAATATGAGCTACGTGAACTAGCATACACACTCCCCTACCGATTCCTATCCCCTTGAATCCAACCTTGTCAAATCTTTCCACTAAATGACTCCTAATAAACAAATCTCTCAAATGATCAAAAGAGGGTTTTTTCTCTCCAATTTCTCTCCCAAAGTAAAACATAAAAATGAAATGAAAAGATTTTTCCCATATTTACCTTTTTCAAAACCCAATATAAAACTAATAAAATTCATATTTTTTATTTCCTGATATAAAACTCCCTCAAAGTTCCCTAAATTCAATTTATCGATTAAATTCATTTCCAAACATCATTAAGCATATATAATTTAACCATTAAATCTATATAAGCATAAAAAAACCGAATTAAATTATGAAAACCAAAATTTAAATAAATCAACATAGACACTTTTACTAGGCTTCCACAATAAGGGTACGATATTTGGAATCATAGTGAATCCAATCAACATGGGTAAGATAATAGGAAGTCACACTCAAATATTTTATGACAAGTAAGGCTAACAATTTGTGCCAATGTGACATCTCCCATATAACTGTTGGCAGGGAATAACTCAGACCTATGAAGCAAGGTGGAAAATTTCCCTATACCTATATCCACTCAATGCATGTCAAGTGTATCTGTGCATATACATAATAGCCGAAGCACATACAACTCCCAAATGGGGTAACAACATAATCATAAAATACTCATCCACACATACATGTGCATAATCATCCAAATAAAACAACATAATACATCATAACATGATTATAATATAATTGTATCAAAAGCTAATCCCAAAAATAATGACAATACAAAATAATGATGCTATGAATAATCTTGAATCATATGTATATATATATATAGGTTTAAGCATATGATCAACTCCAAAATATATACTAAAGATCACAAATGTTGGAGGCACTACACCAACACTTGCTCCACCTCTTCATTCCCCCTTTCTAGAAATTCATATCTCAAGTCCACTCCTCCATCTCCATATACACCCTCATTTATCCTCTCCACATAAGGGTACAAATATATAACACTTAAGATAGATGTTATATCCATGCCTAGTGGAAACTCCAATTCATATGCATTTTATCAAATTTGTATAAGAAATTTCATGGACTACCTTCTTATATCTCATCTTACTATCCATTTAGGGGACCCTCAAGAATATTTTCTTTTTTAATATTTTTAGTATTGATTCACCAACCTAGAATTCAACTTATCTTCTCTTCTCTTCTCATATGTACGCTTCTTATATTGTACATTGAGTTTTCTAGCTACTCTCCCCCTACTTGTGTACTTAATATATATTCTCTAAGAATTCCTCCACTTCTTTTATACTTCTTTATTCTCTTATCATGTTATGTAACTTTGAAACCCCTCTTAGAATCTACCATTGAAAACTTAAAATAGGCATTCCCAAACCTTTAGTTTATTGGGTATAGACAACCGCTATTTTTTTTCCTTATGTGTGTCCCAAGTGTTATTCCTTCATCTCACTAAAGGTTAGGATGTAATCCAAATATACCAAGGAAGAGGTTTATCACCTTATTCATTAGTAAGATGAAGGTACTTGGAAAATTTATTAGGCCAAACAACACAACCAACCATTCATACAATCCATTTTTTATCTTGAAGGTTGATTTCGATTAATTAACTTCCTTGATCCTAATCTAATGGTAGAAAATATTTAGATATTTTTTTGTAAAATATCATGTACCACTCACACAATTCATCAAACCATCCATGCATAATACTTAGAACTAATATTTGATAGTGGTCTATTTATGGCTTTGAATTTGGTGTATCATCTCCACTATTCATCTTTATTATATGATATAACTAAAGTTTCTTTGATGAGTCCCTTTATAAGAAGATCCTCTACTTAGGTTTTGAAAATTTCTAAGAAAACTCAATTCATAGTTTTCAAGTATGAGCTTCACCTTTAGCTTTACAACCATCTTCCTCTAAGTGAAAATATTCTCCATCTCTTTCTATAAAATATAATTTTGGATTGATTCCCACCATAGTGATGCATGTCCCTTTATCTTGGTGCATATGAATCTTAATTGGTGTAAGTGTTCTATGGACTCATACTCAAACTAATTTTATAGGTCTACAATCTAGTTGATGAAATATTCTAGACAAACAATCCATCAATAGATAAAAATTTCTATGAGAATCTAGCCACTAATCTAAGATATGGATATCAAAAACCTTATTTCAACTAGATTCTCATTAACCTTGTCCATGCACAACTTTTAGCACTTTGTCATCACTCGAGTTTGTGTTTTTATTTCTTCATCGAGAATTATCTAGGACCTCAATTATTTCCTAGTGGTCTCTTAGCACATCCTTCAACTCTTTCACCCTTCATCTAGTTGTCATTTGTTCTTTGGCCTCAACCACTTCTTCTACAACAAGAACACCAACACACCTTCTATATAATAAATAACATGTTATAAGACATTTACATAATCTAATACCCATGCTTGCATTTTGTGAGAAATAAAGATTATTTAACTAAAACTTTACATCAAGACCAAGTGGTGCACTCACCGCTCCACAATTAAAACCCTATAATCTTATGCTAATTGATAGTAGCTATAATGGGAGGTCCTAATTAAGGGATGTCTAAACATATAACATAAAGGAGTAACAACCATAAAATTACACACACACGGTAGAAGAACATAGAATAGTCTCTAGAATAAATATTTTTATTATTAAAATGACATAATATGTAGATTTATAATATATGCAGACTCCTAGTGTTATTAAAAAAAGGCCCCAATAATACACAAATTACAATTATTAATACACAATTTACAATAAAATTTGGATACCAAAAATCTTGCCATATGCCATTAATGTAGCCTACTCCTTATTTGCAATCATATACTCCACTATAAGCACTAATGAAGTGATATCTACCATTTAACCACAAAATTTGCTAGTTAATGTTATCAATTGGATAATCCCTTGATATGCATACTAATTGGATATTTGTACTAATTTATGCCACATGTAATCATGCAGACTATTCATTATCTAGTTTTTTTGCCTATTGACATGGTCCTTTTGTTACACCAAGTGTGTCATGCATGTCTCTCATACACTATTCTTCATCTTGCAATCTTCTACACATGCATTAACATGTTATGTCCTGAAGGTTTGTAGGACTTTTCTTTGTGTTATATATCCTTGCATTGTGTAATTCTTAATGAGCTCTTGTTTCTTTTATTTTCATTTCACATGAGTTGATATACAAGTGTTTTAAATTCAAAATTATATTGAAAATATCTAATGAAATTTTTAGTCAAAACCTTAAAGTGATAGAAGCATGTGGTAACAAATAAAATTGTGTAAGTCCATAAGTAGTCAAACTTGTAGGGAACACCTTAGTATGTAATTGATCCTAATGAAAATTTAAGGTAGGTAAATAACTTGGAAGGATTACACATACCATAATGGATCTCCTTTACTCTAATCTATTTTGAAACAAGGTACCACAAATCTATTTAGGGAAGGGTAAGTTTAAATTAGTTTAAATTTTAATGACTATTATTTTTTTAATTTTTATCTAGATTCTCTAGATGACCATAAGTTGTTATAAGAAGAAAATTATAATAATCCATAAGTTATTTCCCATTTTAATAATTGCATCTTCCAACCAATAAAAAATATATGTTGTTTATCCATTTTCTTTGTAATGTTAAAATAATAAATACATTCAATTTTACTTATAAAGGGAAAAAAAAATTTATTCTAAATGTTACTAGATAAAAAATAGATTCTTATTATTCACTACGCATCGTTTAAGAAAACAATTATTATTAATTTATTAAAAAATATGAAAAAATAAATATGCAATTTTCTTTAAAAAATGATATACATTTTTGATAATTTGTTTAATGTTATTTAATATTAAAATTAACATTATAAAAGTCTAATCTAATACTCCAACAAAATAAATTGAATGTAATGAAAGACAAATCTAATATTACAATTATTTTAAATATTAATGTCTTTAAAGCATTAAAGAATAAAATTCAACATTTTTAGTGAAATGATAAGTTATTTTTTAATATCATCATATTCAACAGTTAAAGTTTAATTTTGATAAATAAAAAATTAGGTAAACATTTAATCTACCTTTAAAAAAAAAAAAAAAAAACATTGTAAAAGACCCTTTGTGACTGTGGGTCCACTGCCAAACTACTAATAGAGACCACTGATAAGCCTTAGCGATATTAGTTGAATCTTCAGTTTGAATGAGGGCAGTTTGAATGGGCTTTTTGAGGAGACAAGACTCTAGAAAACAATGAGTTTCTTGGTCAAGATACACAATAGAAGAGACTTATCGAGAGGAACCTGAAAAATGTGTTAATGCTACGTTCTTTGATCACTTAGATCGCTTGGTTTGTGGACGTCATTAAAATTATTTCATTCATTCATTCAATCAGTGTAGCCACCACAAATACCATGCAAAAGATGTTGAAAATATGTCCACATAAGAGTACAAGCCTAATATATTTGATAGCTTCACTAAGCAACTTCCACGTTCCATCCATTGCAAATTGGACTAGAAAGCTACTTGCTTATTTAATTTGGTAGAGTTTTAGAGAGAGTTAATCACAACTTTTTGATAAATTTTATTTTTGGGCATCAGAACAAATTCTACCTAGTTGGATCACCATGGTTGTTGCATCTTAATCACTATAAGTGCTAAGAAATAACACCCTTTTATCAGATAGATGGTTAGTGGCCATTTTCCTTTCTACATACATGCTACTTAGATCTTGCTAAGTTTGGAGAATGATCTGATAAATTTTAAGATCTGTTACATCTGAAACTAAATGGAGAAAATATTCCTTAAAGAAATTGACTCCACCTCAGATCTCTTTGATAGCATTCATGGTACTTGTAGAGAATAGTTTAGGAACGTGCTAATGCCTTGATTTTAAATATAATATCTTCTATATTATGATGATTTTTAGGAGGTAGTTGGAGTATTGATGTCTACTTTAATATTAATAGGTCCATATAGAGTTGGAATATTATAATCAACAAGTTATCTCTGCTGTTGATTTTCTTGATCTTTTGATTTAATATTTACAGTTTTTTACTACATTTTATACTTTGTAATATGTATTTTTTCAATATAAAAAAAAACATTTACATATTAAAATGAATAAAATGTAAATTTATCATGAAAAAAATATCTTCCATTTCAATAATCAAAAATTAATTTTAACCACTTGACGGTGAGCATTTACCCACTGCAATGACCTGATCAAGGGCAACTGGCCATATTTAATGGTTGGTCCAACTCCCAAGACTAAAATGATATTTTTCCATGGTTGTGTCAAAGATTTGGTTAAGATTAGGTGAGATTTGATGGTGATGCTGATGAGCATGACGAGGCCGCCTCAAAGCAGCATCTTTATTCATCATGAATAAAAATGGGATCTCTTTAATGCTGCTCTAGAGCAACATTTTCTTGAAGCTGAAAATAACAAGGGGGACAAGGCTGCCAAGGGATCTAGTGGTCATTTTTGCATAAATATTCTTATTCCTATAATTCATAAGGCTTTAGATGCTTGTAAAAGATCTCGTCCTAAGAAAGGGGTTGCAAACTCTTTCCTAGCTAACCCATGGTATGATGAGGATTGTAAAGCTGCCAAGAGATTTTTGAAAAAAGAACGAGCTAGACAAAGAAAACCAAAAGAAATATGTGAAGTTGGTGCAAGAAAAAAAAGAGAAGTATGTAGACACAAGGAGAAAATAGTTAATAGGGTTGGGAAGACACAACCCTAAAGGTTTTTGGAAGGAGCTTCAACAAAAGAGAAAACATATTGAGAATAACATAACTAAGACACAGTGGGTGGAGTATGCGAGGCTTCTTTATGAGAGGACCCAGGGGAGAGATTCTCCTCTCGTAATTAACACATTTATGGAGCTCTTCTCAGTAGAAGATATCAAACAAGGTATTAAGAATTTGGCAAATGGTAAAGCTTCATACATTGATGGGTTGCAAGCTGAATTTTTAAAATGGGGAGTTGAAAGCCTTGCTCCTCACATCAAAAGAATGTTCAATGATGTCACCCACATTAGCTTCCCCACGGAGTGGACAACTATTGTCGTCATCCCTCTCTACAAAAGTGGTGAAATTATTAACCCATCTAACTACCACACTATTATGGTCAACCCTATTCTTGGAAATATTTTTGGGAGCTTGATAGAATGTAGAATCAACAGTTGGGCAGAAAAAGAGGGAAAAAGAGCGAAAGGGTAGGTTGGCTTTAGACCTAAGTGCTCTACCATTGACCATTGTGTCACTCTTAAACACTTGATTGAAAAAACATGGGACACTCAAGGTGGGGAGGCTTTTTGCTTCTTTGTTGACTTAAAAAAAGCCTTTGATACCGTGCCTAGGGAAAAATTGTGAAATAAAATGGCTGAATTAAGTATACCAGATGAGTATAGAGTTGTGGTGCATAGACTATATGAGCAGGTCCAGGTTAAAATCAGAACAAGTGAGGGAATGTCTGAATTTTTTGGTAGTGACATAGGGGTCAAACAAGGCTTCCCTCTATCACCCACTCTCTTTGGGTTATACATTGACAAACTAGAAGATTGGTTAAGAAAAAATGACAAAGGAGGTGTCCATTTGGCTGGTTATGTGGTGAAGCTACTTTTGTATGCCGATGATCTTATCCTAATCTCTAAAACTGCTCATGGTTTGAAAGATCTTTTGAAGGCCCTAGATCTCTTTTGTCAGGATGTTGGGATGCAAGTGAACACTTCCAAGACCAAATTTATGATTTTTTCCCTAAGGAAGAAAAGGAATCAAGATATCTTTCTTTTTGAAGGTAATCCTTTGGAAATAGTGAAATAATACAAATACCTTGGGATTGATTTTCACTATAATCTCAATTTGGAGACTAGTAGAAATAAAAGGATACAAATGGGTTGGAAGGCTTCTTTCTTACTCCAAAACAAGTGTAGGAAGGCTGAGCTTTGGGATTGGAAAACCAAAAAAACCCTCTTTGTTTTTTTGGTCACATCGGTTGTTCTCTATGGATGCGAGGTGTGGGGAAGTAGCATGTCAAATCATAGATGGAGACAACTTGAAAGAATTCAAAAGAATCTAATCATGTGCAACCTCAAAGTCAAAACTACAGTCCCTTATGATATTTTCTTGTCTGAATTGAGAACCTTTCCATTGGAGGCATCAACTATAACCTAGTTGCTAAACTATCTAAAGAAGGTTGAAAATATGGATAATCACCGCTAGCCCAAAATAGTTGTGGAGGAGGTTTTAGACCATAGGAAGAAAATGTGGATGAAGAAAAATATCAAATGACTAAGAAAATGGAACATCAGTTTGCATGAGTGCCCAAACTCCAATGTGATAATAAAAAAGTATGTGGCAGCAAAATTCAGGACTGCCATGTGGATGAAGCCGATTGGGCGAAAGAAAACTCACTATGTCAAAGAGTTCAACCCAACTTGGGAGCACGGTGAGAAAAATTATTTGGGAGCTGCTATTAAAGGTAAAGCAAGGATGTTAATAGCTCAGTTGAGGACCGGATCACATCATCTTAGATGTGAAACTAGAAGGTGGACAATGCCTCAGGAAGTGTGGGATGATAGAATTTGCATATTTTGTAGAAAAGGGGTGGTGGATACTGAATGACACTTTATCATGGAATGCATGGCTTATGAGGATATAATTACTTAGTATGAGGGAAACTTAAAGGATGACAACTTGCATGAGTTATTTGAGGAAGAAAGGATCAACAAGATGGCTAGTTTTTTGGTCAAAATTCATAGTAGAAGATCCAACATTGAAAAGAATCTGGAAATCTCTTAGCTTTTTGGCCCTTGGTCCCTTAGACTATTTGGTCTCGTGGATGTCATTAAAATCTCATTCATTCATTCGTTTGGTTGTGTGTTAATACATAACTCAAAAGTTATTTCGATTTTATTTGAATATAATTTGTTGCAACATGAATATGTATATAGGTATTGTTCTTTACAATTTGGTGTTACTGCCCACTAAAGATATGGCTTGGATTTATCACTGAACAATGGTGATTTTGTATATGATTCTTTTTTTAAGAAATTCATTTCATTTTTATATGCAGTTGTTTCAATATTATTTTAATAAAAGGTGATATTATTTAAATTTATATTGAAAAAGTATATAAAATGTAATTATGAAAAAATTGAGTTTTAAGGTGGTAAAATCAAATTATAAAAAGTAAATTACAAATATGAAAGTTCAAAAACAATCAAAACAAAAAAGTCTTTTGAGTAATGTTTACAAAATATTAGTCATGGTTGATGAGATGGTAGCATAATCAACAAAGTCCAAAACTCCAAATGGGGTGACTAGAGAAACGATTAGAGATTGAGGGGGTTGATGAAGAATGTGACCTAGGAGAAAATGGAGGGCACAAGAAGTCCATTTCACTTTAGATGCAAAAATAGGCTCAATAGGCCCAAGCTCTAGCAAGTGAGAATTCATTGGATTCACCATAATATCTAAGCAATCATTTTGTAACCCAAATTAAATAGTACTGAAAACATAGACAACTATAGGGTCCTTTTGGATTTATTTAAACATAAAAATATCCTCAATGAGTGTAGATCCATGAGAAAGATTGTACCTTTTCATAATGATGTTAAGATTTTCTTCTATGATCAAGACCGTAATTTTGAATGTAGTTGAAAGTTATATCCTGAGGACCACTGAGTCCTAGAGAAGGTCCATAGCATTTGAAAGAAAGAGTGACACCAATTCTAAATAAAATAACACATGATCAGGTGAACTTGGAGGATTTATTTACTACCAACCACCTAATATTCTCTTTGATAGCCTCACAATCTAGGTTGAAGACATGATCTAACTAAATATAATTCAGGCTCTTGAAAATATGAGGTTCTCATTTCTAAATTGGGAAGAAAATATATGCTTGTTCTTTTGAAGCTCCACCATTGTTGCAATGAGAATAATGCAACATTGATGCGGTCCATGTGAGAATTGTTTGCTATGAAGTACCAACTAGTGAAAAAGAAGAATACTGATATTATCCTAATCATTCACCAATGTAAGGAGGATTGGTGGTGAAGGGGGATAAAATAAATAAATGTAATTAACATCTAGCATAGATGAAGATAAAGGCCAAGTACATCCTTCTTAAATCTACATAATCAAAAGACCAAACCTAGTCTAAGAGAGACCAAACCTCTTGGAGCATATAATTTGGTTTCCAATTAGAGGAAAACCTATTCTTTAATGCAAATATAATTAATATTGGATCCACATCAATTTTCATTTTTTTATAATCCTCTCCTTTGGCCAAAGAAATCGCCATTAGAAATCTTGAGCTTCCACCTCATTGATAGAACCGATAGGTAGTTTAGTTGTTGTGGCTATCAATATGTTTTCTACTATGTCTCTAAATAGACAACCTAAACCAAAGGGGCTTAGATTTCCACAAGAATCACCATCAAAATTTAGATTAATCATTGGAGGTGAAGGAGGAATCCATTTTATAACACTTATATCCATTTGGAGATTATCTTTATCACCAAAGAATTGGGATGAAATTTTCTATATGGATTTATCATCTAGGATGATATGGTGGCGCCACTAAAACTTTATAAACCATGCAATCTATCATAAACTGATAAAGAAAAAATATGTATTATTTACATAAGTAAATACAATCATTTTAACCCACTCATACTTTATTCAAACCTTTCATGGCTTCATAACTCTTCCTTGTCATATCATTTTGTTTTATTGATGTATATTAATAACAAGTCTTGCAACAAGAGGAAAATTAGAAAAATGATAGTTGCAATATTATGGTAACAACCACTCAAGAAAATTAAGTAGACTATAGAATACAACATAAACATTTTTCAAATTCAACAATATAAATATATGATCTCAACATATATCATCAAGGTGGATGGTATGACCCTTCTATCTTTATAAACATTTGAATCAAACCCTATTCTTGTACTCTTTATTTCCACAATAAGGTATCAAGATCCATTCACAAATTTTCATCCTGTAAGTAACATTAAAATTATTAATCCTACCCTTAGATCATGAACGCTTTCAAATTGTTGCACTAGATGAGGGTATTCTAGTACCCATGCTACTCAAGGATCTATTGTTAAGTGTAATTTGCAAATAATTTCATACAACTCTAGCTTCAACATATTAGCTCAAAATCAACACCTTCCATGTGGATAGTTTTTTGGTAGAAATCCTTAGCGTATTCCTACACATTCATCTTATTTTACAATTGGTTTTGTAACTTCTTAAGAAAACTCAATTCATAGTTTGTAGGTGTGAACTTCAGCTTTAGCTTGGCAGCCATCTTCCTCCAAAGTGAAAATTTCTCAATCGCTTATCATTTTCTATCTTTTTTAATTGAGTCCCACCATAGTTATGCATGTCCCTTTAGCTTGGTGCACATAAATCTTACTAGGTGTAAGTCTCCTATGGACTCATACTCAATTTTTTCTAGGGTCTACAATCTAGTTGAACAAATCTTCTAGAAATCACTCCATGAATAGCTATAAATGTCCATGAGTGGTTTGCCACTTATCTAAGACATACATGTATCTCAATTTTTTTTTAAAATTAGATTCTCATCAACCTCATCCATGTACACTTTTGACATGTTTTCATTGCTTGAGTTTGTGTCTACTTCATGAAGAATTCTCCATCCACTCTATTCTTTCCTAGAGGTCTCTTAGCATATCATTCAACTCTTGCACCCTTTCTCTACTTGTCATTCTTCTTCGACCTCAACCACATCTTTTGCAATAAAAACACTACCAAACCTTCTATTAAACAACTAACATATTAGAATATATTTACACAACCTTCTACCAGTGCTCACAGTTGTGAAAAATGAAAATTTATTGAACTTAAACTTTACATTAAGATCAAGTAGTGCATCACCATTCCACAAATCAAAATTTATTCTCTTTTACTAATTGATAATTGTTGTAATGGGAGGCCCTAATAAAGGGATGTCTAAATATATAGCATAAAAGCACAAAGGGAATAAAATTACACACACACACACACTAAAAGAACATAGAATGATGACAAGAAATAAGACTTGTATTAGTAGAATGACATTTTGTAGATTTATAATATATCCAAACTCTTAGCCTTGTCAAAAAGGGCCCTAATTATGTAGACATTGCAACTATTTATACATAGTTTATACTCAAATTTTCCCTCCCAAAAATCTTGTCATATGTCATCAATATAGCCTACTCCTCATTTGAAATCATATACTCCACTAAAAGCACTAATGACATGAAATTTACCACAGAACCATAAAATTTGCTAGTTAATGTAGATTCAACAATCCCTTGACATGCATACTAATTGCATACTACTTATTCTTTTTTCCACATGTCACTATGAAAATTATCTATTATCTAGTTTTTTTGCCTAGTTGCATGGTGCTTTGTTACAACAAGTGTGCCATACATGTCTCTCATAATTTTTTTTCATCTTGCACTCTTCAACATATGCATGCAAATGTTATGTCCTCAAGCCTTTCAAGTTCAATATTATAGTGAAAATGTCTCATAAAACCATTAGTCAGATCCTTATAATGATAGAAGCATGTGGTAATGAATAAAATCATGTAAGTCCATAACTACTGAAACTTGAAGGGAACACCTTAGCATGCAATTGATCCTAATGAAAATAAGGTAAGTAAATAACTTGGAATTATTACACATGCCATAATGGATCACCTATACCATTATACATTTCGTAACAAGATATAATAAATCTATTTGGGGAGGGGTAAGTTTAAATTAGTTTAAAGTTTAATGATTATTAATTATTTTATTCTTATTTAGATCCTAGATAACCATAAGTTGTGCCTTTTATTCCTACACCATCAATGTTGATCTCATATCTTTAATCCTTGTTATATAATAAGAAAATTATAATGATCCAAAAATTATTTTCACTTTTAATAATTGTATATTCCAATCAATAAAAGAATTTTTTTAATCTATTTTTTCCTTGTAAAAATATTTTTAAATGTTACTAGATAAAAAAATTAGATTCTTACTACGAAAAAAATGGTAAAATTTTAAAGGATAAAGTTCAACATTTTTGGTGAATTAGAAGGCTATTTTATGATCAAAATTTAATCTTGACAAATAAAAATAAGATAAATATTTATGATCTTTTGATACATATAAAATGTAAATATGTTATTCATTATTTGACTTGTGAACTAGATAATGTTTAAATACAATAGAATTGATAGAACTATTCAAAATATCATCCAACTAATAGTCAAAAGTTAATTTTGACCAATAAAAGTAAAAAAAAGATAACTCTCGAACCCAACATGACATGAACATTTACCTATTACAATGATCAGATCAATGCCGACCTTCACATTCAATAAATAAACTTATTATGAATTATTCAGTGAACTAGATGACATTTAAATAAAATAGAATTGATAGAACTATTCTTAAATATCATAAATTTTATTTTATCAGAAATTAATGTTAACCAATAAAAAACCCTTAGCCGGACTTTACGTGATCATTTAATGGTTAGGCCCACTCCAAAGACAAAATTGATATTTATGATCCACGTGTCAAAGTCTTGGTCAATGTCGGCTGAGATTTGATGGTGATGCTGATGACCACTACGATATTTGACGTCACTTCACAACTACTAGAAAGTTGAACTAGGGACCACCATCTTCACTAATCGATGTAGTTTAGTTTCCAATTGGAGGAAGACTCACTCTTCAATATAGATATAATTGGTCCATTGAATCGCTTCAATTTGTATCCTTCTATAATTCTCTCTTTTAGATGAGGAAATCCCCATTAGTAAAGCTTGAGATTCTACCTCATTGTTAGAACCAATGGAGTTTAAATATTATGGATATCAAAATTTTTTCTTCTATGTCTCTAATTACACAACTTGCACTTGAGGGGCCTAAATTGTCAGAAGAAGCACCATCAAAATTAAGTTTAACCATTGAAGGTGGATGATGAACCTATTGTATAAATAGTTATATACATTTGGAAATTAACATTATCACCATTTAGTATTGGGATGAACCATTTTTATGTAGATTTATCATCTAGGATGATTTGGTGGTGCCACTCAAATGATGTAAATAATGCAACCTATCATAATTGATAAATAAAAATATTAATATTAAACATAAATAAATAAGGTCATTTCAACCCACTCACACTTTATTCAAACCTTATACATCTTCACAACTCATCTTTTAATATCATTTTATTTTATTGATATAAATCATTAACAAATCTTATAAAAATAGGAAAACTAGAAAAAAATGATAATTGTAATATTATTGTAACAACCATTCAAACATATTAATTAGAATTGAACATAAATATTATCTGTTAACCAATATAAATATATGGTCAACATATACCATAATTGTAGATGATATGGCCTTTCTATCTTTAGCAACATTTGAATCAACAAGGTATCAATATCCATTCACAACCTTTCATCTTGGATATATTTACATTAGTAGTCCTACCCTTGCCATGCATAAATTTTTTGTTGCATTAGATGAGGGTCTTCTAGTTCCCATGCTACTCAATGATCTAGTATTGGCTATGATCTGTGCATAATGTTATGCAACTCTAACTTCACTATATTAGTTCAACATAAACACCTTCCATGCCACAATGCATCACAAGCATGAAGGCTTTTAGTAAAATGGCTTCATGCTCATATGTGGGTAAAAGCAAGAAGATGAGTCCACTTCTCGTGGAAGTTTCAAACTTAGCCAAAAATGGAAAATCAAGAAAAGTGAAACAAGATCCCATTTCGCTTTAGGACCTCAAGGCAAAAGCGGGATCCCATTTTCTAGAAACAAAATCCCATTGTCTAAAACTGAGATCTCATTCTAGAAACATGATCTTGTTTCATAAAGGGTTAATTTAAAAAAAAAAAAACTAATTGGGATCCCATTTAGAAATGAGATCTTGCTTCTAGAACAAGATCCCATTTCTTAAAATTTTAATTTTTGGTCTAGTTTTTGCTATGGGTTTCAGGTCGAAGAAAAGGCTCAGGGAGTTGACCCTTAGCTTTGGACCTACAACTTGAAGGTCATGTTAATGTCACTAGAAAAAAATGACTTTAGACATATTTCTGAAGACATTTTTTTTAGAATTGACAAAATTAAAACCCATTATAAATGAGATTGTTTAGATTTCAAATATGTATTTTTTAATATTTGATTTTTTTTTTTCTATTTTTCAAATAATTTTCAATGAAACTAGTCCATAAACTTGGAATAACATGTTTTCTTATTATTTTAATTTTTTTTTTATTAAAATATTTGAAAAACAAATTATATGTGAACAATCTTCAAACAATTCTTTTCAATTTGAAATAAAAGCAAAAAATGATAAGTTTAGTGTTAGTGCAAGTTTTTATTTCCTAGTGGGATATTTAATTCCATTAGTTACAGGTTTTTCCTACACATTTATTATGATTGCTTAGGATAATAAAGTGAGTTATCATTTAATAACTAGGAGATAAAGTGATGAGTTGTCCTCCACCTTTTAAGGGTGGAGTATTTACTTTTTCATCACTTTATTTAATGTTGGTTGTTTTGAAGGTCAATTCTCAAATTGGTTGATTTTCCACCTCCATCCTCTCCTAAGTGCTATATAAACTCACTTCCTATCTTGCATTTTTCATCTTGAAAGCTTTTAATGCATGATGTCATATCAACATTGCAAATCTCTTAGATTTCTGGTTTGCATTCTTTATGTTTTTCTAGTTTATGTAACTTTGATTTTCTCTTAAAAAGTTCCTTGGGTTATTCAATCTATTTCAGATTTCAAACATGGTATTAGAGCTTTTATTTTGAGAAATCTAAGTTCTTATATTCCTAAGTGAGAGATTGAGATTTTCATGTAAAAATATTGTAAATTCATGTATGCTCTTCTCTTGCATTTTTAATGATTTGGAGAATTAGAAAGGGTTTACAAAGATTTAATTACCTCTTTATATTGCATATGTGCTTTGTGAGATCTAGGTGATTGTAGCATTTTGGGTTATTCTGATGGTATTACGACCATTCCAATATGTCTAGGAGGCTCAGAAATTAGAATTGGATTTTGTTTCATCCAAGTGGAGATCATTTGATAGTTGCAAATGAGGGTTTGAAGCTCATTTGGTAAAAAAATTTATTAGAGAATTTTCGGCCCAAACAGACCTTGCCATATGCTCGGAAGGCCCAAAAACCCCTATTCTCTTATAAAATTTGTCTATTTTGGATGAATTTGATTTTTTAACAAATTTTTAGTTTGCTAGGGGGTCGTCACTGCAGGCTAAATTCCTCCATTTTTAAAAAAATTATAACTTTTTTCCATAGTGTCGTTGAAAAGCTAGAGATGAGCACTTTCCATCCACAAAGGTATTGAAAATAATTTTTTCCATCTTGTACTAGATATTTCAGGTTGAAAATGTTTGTTCCTAATTTCTTCAACATGCCATAACTTTCACCTCGATGCTCTAATTTTCAAAAACAAATAGGTGTTGGAAAGGTGGTGAAGAAAAATACATAAATATAAGGCTAATTTTTCCAGATTCTGTCTTAGGTTTATTTTGTATCAGAATTTTTAATTTTGGCTATTTTGAGCCCATTGAGCATTGTATTTTTGAAAAGACATTGTAAACGCACTAAATTATAAAGTGTCAACCTTATAATATTTGGGGGGGTCATATTTGATACTATTTTAAAGGGTGGGAGTGTATTGGTCTTCTTATTTGGTGTCATTTGCACCCATTCTTGGTGGGATTAAACAAGTATTATAGAACTGAGATGAAGTTCCATTTAAGGGGGGTTAATCACGCTTCTTAAATTTAATCCTTCTATTGTCAGGCTAAATTTAGAGAACTATTTGTCTTGGAAACAAGGGATACAAAATAATTGCCTTGAGCGAGATCTGTTACCCTATCTCCTTGGACTCATTTCTAAGCCAAGTGACATTGATAAGAAGAATGCATGGTTTAACAATAATGACATGGTCTATGGAATAATATATCTTACTATTTCTAAGGATACTCTACATCATATAGAGCACACCGAGTTTCCTTTCACCGCTTCCAAGGACCATCATCCAAAAGGTCTATGGAGACAACAAATCTTCATCTAAAAGTGATGTGGCTGAAAACTTCTTGATTTTTCTCCTGAGGTCTCTTCCACTAGAATTTGAATGATTTCTATGAACCTTTATGGTCATCATGTTTTGCATCTAAGTGACATGATAATTGTAAGTGACCGAATTCTTGAATCCTTCATCTTGATATTCATAGGATACTTGGATGGCTGGTAATTATCTTTCAAAATATTTCATGAGATTGGAAGGAAGATTAGATGAAGTAGGATCACCTTTAGGTAGGAAAATTCACTTGGTGGTTTTAGGATTTCTTTGTTGGACTTCTAAAGAGCTCCCTCTCTCCTTTGGTGACACAAGATTTTGGATTTTCTCTGCCAACAATCTCATCACTTCTCTTGTCTCTACAAGACTATTAGTAGTTTGTTTTTGTCTCCTCTGTAAATCTTGGAGGAATCTCTTATGCATTTCTTTTGCATCAACCATCTCTTTATTCTTTTGATTATCAGCTTTAGTCATTCCTTAAAGAGGGTTAAATTAACAAGATCTTTATTTTTCTCTAGTTGTAAATACCTAGATTTTCCCTTTTAGTTGGTTGCATTAACAAACCCACAAGCTGAAAAGATCATGGATTTGATACCACTATAATGTTCCTTGCTGGAAATTATATCAGATTTTATGAAATAAATATTATTCCACTGAGATATTGATATTATCAACAAACAATAAAATCGGGTATGAGATAAACTTCTCCAAAATGAGAAAATCCAACACAAGATGGTATGAAAATGAAGTGTGATGATATATAAGTGAAAATACCATGAAATTGCATCTAAATTTCTATCATAAATAGCAACTAACAAAAAACTAAAACTGCACAAAATACATAGAAAAGGCTTACAAATGCAAGCCAAAATATGTACTAAATTGATGCCAAACTCAACACAACTAATCAAACCAAACTCTAATAATTTGAGCAGTAATATTACATCAAGGTATGTCATTGATACAAAGATATATGCTGCAACCTACAACAATAACAAACTAAAACATCTAAGCACATTTTTACACTAAACAACTCCTGTAACAATGGTAAATAAAGATCTAAATTGTATCTTTGATGCACACTATTAGAATCTATATGAATATGATCCTAAAGACCAGCAGAAGCACTGTCTTCAAGGCTTAGACTCCTTGGTTTATTAGCCTTGGAGTTTTTCCTTCCTTGGTTTCTTAGCCTCAAAAGAAATGTCACAACCTGTGAAGAAAACATGCATCAAATGAATGAATAATGCAAGAAAATAACTTTTATATGAGATGCCTATTTTGGAAGCTTCTTGGGTGCCCAAAATCCATGCCCCACAAAGAGAATATTGCATGCATTAGAAATAACTCCCACATGCAAAACATCAAGACCCATTTACCAAGTGTCCGTTATGCACTTCCACCCACTCAAATTGGAATATGCCTAAACCACACACCCATAAAATGCTACGCTGGAATTGGACCCATTAATTTGATTTTAATATTTTATTTATTTACTTCCCAAAATATCTCAATTTACTTCAAATTCAAATATTGACTTTCTTTTTTTATTTTCCAAACTTGATTTCTAATTTTGGGTAATTAGGAAGGACTATTTTAGAAATGGGCCATGACAAATGGTAAAATATTTCTTATTGGTTAACACCATTGATATAATATTACAAGACATAACAATGGGGGATAAATGTAGAGCCTTTATTGCTTCGTCAAAAATAACACTAATTTTTATTATAAATAGAAATAAGAAAAATAATCTCTACATCAATCAATCTTATGACACACAAACAAAAGATTCCTTGGAAAGTGTTGTGGGTGATTAACCTCATAGCCATATAAACTTTCATATGCATGGAAAAAAACCCACTAAGTAAATAACCTAAAAAACCACTTAACAATCTTGTTCTATTAAATTCACAAAGTGATACAAGATGGAAATTGCTCAAAGCACCTTAGAACAACCATGTCCAAGTAAATCCAATAAATTAACCATGCAAATTACTCAATACATAATAAATCATTCATGTTCAATGAAAGCTTCAAGGCAATCACCGATTACAATAGAGGGGTTTCAATCACAAACATCCACAAGCCAAAATCACATAGGGATTCTAATAATAGAAATGAAATTTCTAGAATATGAAAATTTCTCAAATGTGTAATTTTAACTTTAGACTTTGATAAAATTTAGCGAGGATAAAATTTCTGAATTAGAAAAGATTGAATTGAAATATTTCCTTTTTGAGAACAACAAGGTCACCTTCTAATGAATCTAATGAATCTACACCTTCCATGTTTGGTGAATACCCTCACCTCACCACACTTTTATCATTTTAATGAGACAATGATAATTAATATAGTTAAAATTTTAACAAATTAAATTTAAAAGTAAGAACTTGATCCATACACTAACTATTCAAGTCAACCATGCACACTCAAAACACGAAACATCCATGTTCAAAAAAATGTATAAGAACAATAGAAGGAGTTCATATCACCAACATTTATAAATCAACAATGAAAATTCAATAATAAAAATGAAATTTCCATAATATACAAATTTTCAAAATATGAAAATTTAACTTTGATAAAATTTAAATAATGATAAAACTCGTGACTTAGTTTTTTTTTAATTCAAATAGTTTTATTAGACCACAACAATATTACTTTCTAGAAGATCCCTTCCTCACTATTTTGTTTTAATTCAACAAAGTTGAATTGCCAAAATAAAATAAAAGGAAAGAGATAATAAAACAAATCTACAATTCAAAATCCCCGAAGACAATACTTTTGACTCCAACAGATCAGATATTGTTGTTGAATGAGACAATTGAAATTTGAACACAGAAAATTTATAAGTCAGCAATACATCAAATCTGATATATACATCTATGGAATGGTTAAGATATTTTAGTACGTACTACTCATTATGAAGCTTCGCTGATTTTGCCATTATTGTGGAAAGAGGCGTGTCATACTAGTGTTGTCCTGACGATACGAATTAGCATACTGTGCTGCACGAAGAAGACGACGAGTACGGTAACTCAATTAAATTAGTTCTAGGAAGATAAGAGAAGTTCCCAAAGGAACGCTTAACTTTATTAACAGCCCATAATTTTTTAGTTTTACTTTATTATCAAGAATGCTATTGAATTCTTCTATGTTCCCATTGTCTATTTATTTCCACAGCTCCGAGACTTTTAAAACTAAGCAAGTTTGCGAATCAGGCCCTCAAAGGGAGATTTCAATATTAACCAGAGAGTAGATTATTTTTTCCATAGCTGCAAGTGTTTATTACCCTTTGGCTGTAACCATTGAGAGTATGTCAATATCTCGATTACCTTATTTATCGGTATGTAATACCACTTCTCCAGAGAAAAAGACTAATGGAGATGGGGTTGGCGATATATGGCGAGATATCCAGGGTGCCAACCATTGGAATGGCATGCTCAATCCCATTAACCCACTTCTCAAAGAAGAGATACTCAGATATGGTGACTTTGCACAGCAGTGCTACGATGCATTTGACAGTACGCGCTCTTCCACATACTATGGGAATTGTAAGCGCAGTAAAAGTTCGCTCGCCCAGAGACTGGAATTGCGAAATTGTGGGCGTGGATATCAAGTTACCAAATATATATACGCCAATACTAGTCTTTTGGACTCCATATTTGGCAAGGAATCAAGTGAAGGCGTTGCCTGGATGGGTTATATTGCGGTTTGCACTGACCCAGATGAGATAAAGAGATTGGGAAGACGTGACATAGTTGTTGCATGGAGAGGCACGCAAACTCCGCATGAATGGATGCAAAATCTCAGAGACGTATTGGTTCCTGTTATGGCATCGAAGGCTACAACATGCGCCAACATCCAAACCCTTTCAAATCCAGATGCCAGGATAGAGAAGGGTTTTCTCAGTAGTTATGCCACCAACGACGAGGATTCTGTTAGATGCAAGCTTAGTGCAAGGGAAACTGTAGTGGGTGAGATAACCAGATTGGTGAAGGAATACATACACCAAGAAAAAGATTTGACCATAACATTTACTGGACATAGCTTGGGAGCTGCACTGGCAACCCTCAGCGCATATGATATCAAACAAATCATGGTGAATGAATATGGTATGAGCTCAATTCCCGTCACAGTGTTTTCCTTCGCGTCTCCGCGCGTGGGGAATCTGTCATTTGCCACACATATGAAAGAGATTGGCGTCAAAGTGTTGCGTGTGGTAAACAACAAGGACTTGGTTCCAAAAATTCCTGGGATTGTTTTCAACGAAAAACTGGGATGGCTGACAAGTCTTCTGCACTGGCTTCCCTGGGCATATGTTCATGTGGGAGTAGAGATTGCTTTAGACAGCAGCAGCTCGCCTTTTCTGAAGAATATGTGTAATCCTGCAAACTTCCACAACTTGGAGGTTTATTTGCACGCACTTGATGGCTTTCAAGGACTCAACAAGCTGCCCTTTAAGCCCTCGGGAAGAGAGCCAGCTCTTGTTAACAAATACTCTGACTTATTGGTTACAGAGCTTCAGATCCCTTCTAACTGGTGGGCAAAGAGAAATAAAGAAGTGGTGAAACGCATAGATGGTGTGTTGGTGTACTCTCCTACAACTCCAACTCCCGTTCCTCTTCCTCATACCCCCCTCTGATCTTTTCCACATCTTGTTAATAACTCATATGGTTTTATGAGGTAAATATTGGACAAAGGATGCTGCGTTCTGTTATAAAGCTTTGTTTACAACAGTTTCAGTTTATTTTACATAGTTTTTGTAATAAATATTTGGGATCATATTTTATGATTTCTCGATTATAAAATATATATCATCAGAAATGTTGATGATAGTAAAATTTACCATATTGAATTAATATTATGTTCTGTTATTATTCAATATTATGTTCTGTTATTAAACATTGTGCAGAAGAATTCCATGTTTTTTTTTTTTTAAGTTTCAAAAGAAAACTTAAGCTATAATTTTTTTTTTAAGGATTTCTTTAAAATTGTATCCCTCTAGAAAACAAATGATTTACGGCTGCTTGTAATAAATCTATGCCTTGTGTACAAGATATTCAAACTAATACTATGTTCCTGTTATAAAATATTGTTTACAGCCGTATCAAAGTTTATTTTAGATGGTTTTCATTTATAAGTTATGCAGGAGAAGTCAGGCACTGATTTCTGAATCAGGCTTTTTTTTTTTTGGAGTTTCGAAAGCAGATTTAAACTACAGTTTTAAAAGTTTTTAAAGGATTTCTTTGAAGGCGTATTCCTCTATAAAACAAATATATATATATATATATTATAAATCTGTTTCGTGATATTTAAATAATATTATGTGCTGTTATAAAATATTGTTTACAGTAGTATCAAAGTTTATTCTATTTTAAATAATCTTTATTTATAAGTTATTGGAGAAACCAGGCACTGATTTCTGAATCAGGCTTTTTATTTTTTGAGGTTTCAAAAGCAATTTTAAACTACAGTTTTAAAAGTTTTTAAAAAGGATTTTTTTAAAGTCGTATAAAACAAATGATTCGTTGCAGTCTGCAATAAATCTATGCCTCCTGTACACAGATTTAAAACATCTAAATTTTTCTTTTTCTGACTCGTCCTATATTAGGACCATTAATGTTCAAAAAGCAAATTATTCATGAGAATTAGTAAAAGAAAGACCTATGCAATTATACACAATTAATAATATGGTTTGGTAATCATAGATTTGAGAAATGTTCACAAAATGTCTATTTAGTCAATTTGTACATTTTCATATATTTTTGTAAAAACCAATTATAATCTATCATATCTATTGGTGAGACTTGATTATCATCGGAAAGTTCTATTATTCAACCTACACAAGGTAAGTCAAACTTTTATTATAGGTGAAGAAAATTTCAAAGTTACAAATGACAAACTCAAGGCTATATATGACTCTACCCCAACCAAAAGACAATATTATACCATATGAACACAATCACACCTATAAATATGATTATCAATTCTATTTCACTTTATTATTGAGATATCTTTATAAATTTTGATCATGTTATAAATTAAATGATAGAAGAGAGACAATAACAAAACATATGCTACAACGTACAAAAACAGATTTTATTCATTCGATATCAAACAATTTACATTACATCTGTATTTATAGAGGATTTGATGCAAATGAATCTGCAGATATTAAGAAGATCAAAACAAATTAGAAGACTACAACATAGTAGTCTGTTAGACGTGGAGAACAAATCAGGTGATGTGGACAATGGTCTAACAAATTTATAGGAAATAGTTTGACAACAAACTAACAAACTTGACAGAGAATGAACAGACTTCAGTTTAGTTTCAACTGATTGAACATGTGGTTGAAATTAGACTATGTCAACACTCCCTCTTAATTTCAACCATACATGCTTAAACATTTTCCATTTTCAAACTATCTTAAGGATCTGTGGATCTTTTCTCAACTTTCTTTTCAACTGCTATGAAAGTCTTTCCATTTATTTGTTCGACAACTTCACGTGCTCTCACTCTTTCTTTCATGCTTTCTCCTTCAACAGTTGCGACTATATATTTTTCTTTCACTAACATTTGTTTAAAAGAACTCCTCCTTTTTCTTAAGGGAAATGATCATCTAGCTTCGATCTACAGATCCCTTATTCAGCTACACCTTCTTTCCTCTTCACTATGGCCTTTTCTCCACTTCAATGGATTCAGACTTCTTGGCAATTGCTCCTCTACCTTGGCAACTGCATTGTCTCCTTGATGGCTTTCTCAAACTGCCTTTTGATGGCTGCGACTTACTACGAGTTGCGGCTCCTTTTGCACTAAGACTCTTCTTTTCTAGTTTTACGACACTATCTTCGCCTCTTTTCTTTGGCATCTTTTCTCCTCAAAAGATATCTTCTTTTAGAAATATTATATTTTTTCTTATTTGAGCGGCTTCTTTATGGCCACGATCTGTTCGGACTATGCAAACAATCTCTTCTCGCCTACGGCTTTCAGTTAAGCCCTAACTAACCTTAATTTTACACTTACAATGATTTCCTCCTCTGTTGATGACAAATAGCTCGACGACTTCATCAAGGCTTCAGCCTTTGCTTCAATTTGCTGACCCTCGATCTTCTTTATAGAAAACTCTTTTAAATTCAACATCTCCTTTCTTCAATCTATGATTTTTCAGGAACTGTGGCTACCTCTTCTCTTTGGTAGTCCTTTACAACTGTCTTTTTCTTGGTGGGATGCTCTACTATCTCCCTCTACTTCACCTCAGTTGCGGCTAACTTTTCACCGGTCAATGTTTGACTTCCCTTACAAATTCTTTTGCGATTTACTTGGTTGCTAGATGGGCCTTTCAAACTCTTCAAAAGTTTTCTTCTTAAATTTTCTTCAATGCTACTTCAATAGCGAGATAGGTGCGGGAGTAGTTGGGATTACATTTACCAACATTTTCTTCCCCCTTAATCACAACTACGGATTTCAATTACTTCTTAGATATTTTTCATTGATGCTTCGGTATCTGCAATCTTATGGATCGAACCTAGGAAATCCCAGTTTTCTTTTGGGATGCTCTAACCACGAGCTCTAGCCTTCTTCTTACCAGTCCATCCTTGGTTCAGGTGTGATGCACTTATTTTTCTCAACACCTTCCTTTGAGCTACGCTGCTTGGTGCTCGGGGATCCTAACATCAGTTGGCTTTTCACTTGACAGCTACAACTTGTCTTAAAAAATAGTGAACTCCTCCTCCTACATCTACGATCTACCTTCTGGATTGAGCAGTGACCACTGTCTTCTATAATCTCCCTTTTATAGATGCGGCTGATTGACATACTAAGCGTTGTTTCCTTCTGCACCTATCTCCCTTCTCTGAGTCAGCTTCCACATCACCTTCAAACAACGGTGATCTCTAACTTTTGTGTTGATTGATTGATTGACGTGATCAATCCTCCTCATTGGCTTTGATTTTTTAAAAATATGATGGACAATAGCTTCAACCACGATTCATCCTCGAATGGTGGTTCTTTCTCTTAAAAGTGGATCTATCTTGCTTGACTTTTTCAACAACCTTTCACTAGGCAAACTGATCAAATCTTTCCTCCAATAGATTTTTGTTCTCTGTCAACAGTCTTTTTGCATCTTCAAATATTTAACATCAAACTCCTGCATTCCAGGCGACATTTAACGTAGCTCACTCTTGACTTGACATTCACACAGCTTTCATGAATGGCATCTTCCTTCAACGATTTTTCTTTAACAATGGCTCTCCAAGCAATTAAGATCTCCCTCTTGCCAATAAACAATAATCACTCACTTTTAATCTGGTGTTTCCTCCCTATCGGCGGCTCCTACACATTCAGGTTCTTCATATGATCAACCTTATTTGGTGACACAACTGCAGACTCTTCCTTCTGAGTTCTTGTTTGTTATACTTAGGTGATACTTCAAACTCCAACAACTTCACAATGTCACATCTCGTTGCAGATTAGATTACAAAATCTTCATCTAATCGATGTCTTTCTCCCCCTAAGATAGCTGCAAATTTTTTCTTACAATCAACAGTTGCGGCTGGAATCTTTTGCACCTCTCCTTTCCAATAGTTGCAAACTCCAATTCTTCATGGCAGTGATTTCTTTGAGCAACTCACAAACTGTTCCACTGCTAATGTCCCTCAATCTTCATTTCTTGCTTTGATACCAAATTGATAGAAGAGAGACAATAATAAAACATATGCTACAACATACAGAAACAAATTTTATTCATTCGATATCAAATAATTTACATTACATCTGTATTTATAGAGGATTTGATGCAAACAAATCTACAGATATTAAGGAGATCAAAAAAATCTAGAAGACTACAACATAGTAGTCTATTAGACGTGGAGAACAAATCAGGTGATGTGGAGAATGGTCTAACAGATTTATAGGAAATAGTTTGACAGCAAACTAACAAACCTGACAGAGAATGAACAGACTTCAGTTTAGTTTCAACTGACTGAACACGTGGTTGAAATTAGACTATTTCAACATTAAATACTTACCAATAATTAGTTGTACTAAAGACGTGTAATAACTAAGTTAATAAAGATGTGTAATAACTAATCTAAATAGTTATCTTACAACACATCGAATGTGTCCAATAAACTAGGTCAGCCTTTAAACTAATTAATTAATTTTATTAAAATTTAAAGTTAAAATGAATGTTTTCATGGAATACATTTACTAGTACACACAAATAGTTGGTTTTAGTTGAGTTGAATAGGTATACATATCTCTGTAACTTCACCAAATTTTAAAATAAATCTCTCTCAACTTGTTAATCTTGAAAGAGTGTTGTAAGGGACAGAAACACAAATAAAAATATTGTCCACTTCTTAGGTGATTATCAACTTTGTTTGAATTGTGGACATGACACTTGCTAGTGTTTTTCCAAGCTCTAAAAAGGATGACAAGATTTGTAGAAGAGAGTGATGATATGTTGGAGATAATGTTTATTTATTTTTATTTATAAAATGTACCTAAAAAATCTTCAATGCTGAGATAATATTTCTCTATTGAATATTCTAGCCCATGGAACATCTTATCATGTATGAAAACTTTCTTAATTTCTAGATTTTTCTCTTTAGAGGCATTTATTAGCCATTTTATGATATTCTAGATAATTGTATGAAATCTACAAATAGAACAACAATTATACCACTGTATGAGCATGAAGAAACAACAACTTACTATGTAATTTGATATATCATAATATACAATATATTCAAGTGTTTTTATTTGGTTCACTCTTATATTTTTATATTTCAAATATTTTATTTATTCAATATGGTATTAGAGAATTAATTAAATATTGGGCAATGATATGTGGGTTTTGTCGTGTTGGTTGTGAATTATGAAAATTGTGATTCGATTGTGAGTAGCACTAGAATTTTTTTAGTAAAAAATATAATATCAATATAAAAAATTAGTGAGATATTTCCATTTAATTTTTTTTTTTTTGAATCCAAAGGTTATTTTTAATTTCATTTTCATCTCAAAAATAAGGAATTTAGCACAATGGAGTCTATTGGTAATCCTTTACCTACAATTAAATTAAATGGAATTACATGATTGGGTGTCTTGTATAGATATTTCTCTAACACTTCAAAATTGCTATGAATTTAATTGTAGCAAACAAAGACCAACAACCCCTAGAAATGGAAAGAGGATTTGGATAAAAGAGATAAAAATACATCGATCAATCTTAAAAAAACTTAGGAAGTTTTTTCAAAAGTTTACAATGAAAGAAATGGAGTTAAAGTATGGGCTATTTTAAAGAATACATATAAAAATTTAGGTGATGTATGGATTTGTAAATCTCACTATTAAATTGTACAATATAGAATTATCAATTCACAAGAGCTAGTCCCTCATCTAAGAAAATTAAAGGAAAATAAAAATGAACTTGCTTCTCTTGGAAAGGAAATAGTTGATAAATATTTTGTGGGAATAATTTTACAAAATCTTCCAAGATGCTATTGACCATTTATAAGAGGGTTAGATACATGAGAAAAGAGTCCTACTAGAGTATAGTTGGAATTTTAATGTATGTTA
Source organism: Sequoiadendron giganteum (assembly GCA_007115665.2). NCBI lineage: Eukaryota > Viridiplantae > Streptophyta > Pinopsida > Cupressales > Cupressaceae > Sequoiadendron > Sequoiadendron giganteum. The sequence goes on along the minus strand of CM021110.1, from coordinate 420,969,899 downwards.
TGGTCTATACTAGACCAAACAATACCCAAGTAGAGGGAGTACATTATAAATATATCTCTAATCTTGGTAGAGTTCATTGGGAAGTACTTTTAAAAGATCTTCAAATATTTATAGGTGTAACATAGAATTTTGTCTCCACTAGTGTTTTAGGACTTAGGGCAACAATATTCTATACTTTACATTCAAGGATGACCCTAGAGATCTCACCCCAAGAATAAAGGCAAGAAATCTAACAATAGGGTATCCTATAGTATGATTTTAGATTAGAAGAAGGGTTCACCACCAAGTTTAGACTTGGAAAGACAATGCAATGAAGGATGAAATGCAAAACCCTAGTTTGATGCAATGCTTCAATGAATGAACTAGAAATGACCTTGAAACCCAAAAAAAGCTACAAAACTGAAAGTGTGCACTTGGAATCTGAAGAGAGATGAAATGGAGCTCTGAAATCCTAAAATTATTACTTTTTAGGCTTGGTGGGACTCATTCGACATTTTGGGTGAATCAATCCTAGATCTACTTTTTTGCACAAGAGTAAGTTTTAGCCAAAAGGGTATCCAAATCTGCAAAGATCTCTGAAGTAAACCAACAATGGGACTCATTCGCCACAATCGGGGGATTGGTCCCATTTTGTCGCGAAGTGTCCCAGGAGCAGAATCTTGAGCTGAAACTTTGCAAGCCTCTGATGATGGATATAATAAGCACTTTCCCATTGATTTCATGCAAATTGGATGGATATTTTTCCCTAGATTTGAGTTTCTATGAGTCTTGACAACTTTTCATGACAACTTTGACAACATTTACAACTTTGTCATTTTGGTGGTTTTGAAGGCTTCAAACCCATTTTTCTTCAATGTATAGACTTGAAATCACACATTAAAGAGGGGGAAACTTGTTTATTGTTAGGGAATAGGGGTTTTCCTTGGTCAAACCCCTTTTAGGTAATTAAACAAAAATGATGAAATCAGATAATAAAGCATGGAACATGAAATAATGCAATTAGAAACTTGCCATGATGATGGATCTTGAATTGCTGCAACAATTGATGAAAAATTCTACCATTGAATGCTCTTGAATATGCTTGAATGCACTTGTAAACTCAAACTTGCTATAAGGATAAATACTTGAATGCTTGGGGGGGAATGAGAGAAAGAACCTTGTATTTATACTCAATTATGCAAGAATTATTGAAATTACAACCCTACAAGCTGACATCAGATCTAGGAGAATAAAATCCCACCAAGAATTTGAATTAATTTCAATTTTGGGTCACATGGGATTCATTCACCACAAGTGGTGAATGAGTCCCATCTAGCATAATGTATGGGACCAAAAATCAAAGCTGCTTAGAAAGGTGTAAAAATAGGTTTGAGACAAAAAAAATTTAGGTGGGACTCATTCGCCAAAGTGGCGAATGAGTCCCATATCACTAAATATAGGCCACACAAGCCATAAACACTTTAATTATGATTGGCCAATGATTGGTGTCAGGATTATCCTTGAAAAGATGCAATAAATAAGGCTTGTAGATGCAAAATAGGGCTAATTAAAGCATAAGAAAGCCCAATTATTAATGAGAACCCTAGAGGAATGTTCAAGTGTGTTACAAAACTTTACAACACTCCAAATAAGGTAAGATTAATGTTAATTTTAATTTAAAAATAGGTTTGTTATGTTTAATTATTTGATAAAACCCTAGAAAAGTGTGAAAGTGTTTTACAAAACTTCACAACACTTTTGCAAGGCACCATTAGATTCCATTAGTTCACAAGGGCCCAAGACCTAATGTGAATGTGTTATCCACATTAAAACACTAAATCAAGACAAAATTAAGCCAAAATCCACAAGGAGGACCCAAACGAGTGCAAAAATGTCAAAGGACCTATTTTTGACACTACATTTAGCCCCCACTTTAGTGAGAGGATGAACTTGATTCAAACTCACACTAAAGTAGACATTCAAGAGGGGTCTAAGTGTATCAATGTGGATGAAAAAGGATGACAAGGATCAAAGGACATGGCTAAGCCCCCAAAATCTGAGATCCTTCATCAAACCCACATGAGCACAAAAGGACACACATAAGGTGTATGATTTGTAGCAAAACAAGATACACGATCATGTAATGACAATAACTATCTAAGGAAGAGAAATACAAATCAGCAAAAATAAAAATATCGATCAAGCTTTGACCGTTTGTCCAACACAATGTGGATCAGATCTAGTTTGTTTGTTCAAAAAATGCATACTCACTCTGAGGCGACAAAACTCTTGGCTGTCCACCGGGTGAGAAGTCCTAAGAGGTGAGACACATACACTCATGGCTGGTATGCAGTCACACTAACACACAAATGGCTATGGGGAAATTCATGCCTTGGATCGGGCTTCCCACTCAAACCATACCAAAGTTATACCTCCTAATAACTTTTGATAGGGCACCACACACAAATGATCTTCAAGCTCTATGAGGCAAGCAAAACTTCGTATGCTTGAAACTCATAGACATTGTAAATGAAAAATAGTGCAAGGAATGTTCAAAGGGATTTTTCTTAGTTTATGCAAGGTCTCTTCTTAGGGAACAACATGCTTAATGTGTCCAAGAGAGAATAAGTCAAAGAAATATCACAGTATTGGAGGAAATAAAGCCCAATGAATCCACCAAGAAAAGGACGCATCTCAAGAATAAAGAAAATCACACAATGAAACATGAGTGTCGATGTATGCCCCCACTTTAAAGCGGTTGCTAATACCATTACTGTGAGCAATTGCTTTAAAGTAGAAGTGATGAGAGATTATTCAGAAAGCCCTATGCCAAGTCATATGTTGCAAATGAACTACATCATGAAAAAGGTAGTATGTCACATGTGAGCCAACTTAAGGCATGTCATCCACATCCCAATCTTGTTCTTATACGTATATGAAAGGTGATCAACTAGCCAAAAGAGACAAGGACAAGTGACATACGAGGAAAAGGCTACCTAACCCCTTGCCCCCACTTAGTGTAGGACAAGGATGAGTCAAATAGGATGCAAATAAGTATTAGTTAGATGAATTAGGTGCTTCAACATGAGGAAGAACACTACACTCCTTGAGATGTTGAATTTTATTAGTCAAAGCCTTACATTCATTAGTAGCATGACCATGAACTCTATGATATGAAAAAAATGAAGTCTTGTAATAAAATTTCTTTCGTGTTCTTGGAGGGAGGGATATTAGATGATCTTGGAGGAGTTTCACCAAGATAATCTCTTGATCCATAGAAGATGTTCATTTATTATGCGACAAAGATATCTCTTGCTTAGTATTAATTGTCATACCTACACAAGACTCTTTAGATTGTGAGATTTTGTTCTCTCCTTGAAAGAAGGATGTAAAATATAACGAATTCAAATCATTAGCATTTTGCGAGGATTTCTTTGTTTGTTTCATTTCTTGCAAAAAATGACAATCAAGAACACTAGTGTCTATTAGCTAAGGATGCACTACTGTTAAAGTTGGTTTAGAAGGATGTTTTGTTGTAGTCTTGATATCAAGTGAAGGCTTGTTTATTTCTATCAAAGGACAATAACCAAGACCACAAGTCATTTCTTGCATGTTAGGCTCAATAGGGTTACAGATAGCTTATTCTCTAGCACCACATCCTTTTCCACTATAACCAAGTTGTTTCATCATTTCATAACCTTTTCCATAGAGCATTTTCATTGCTTTTGGATATGGTGGTAGTTCATGGGTGAGTTCATCAAATTTTGTTGTGTAATCTGTTGACTTTTATTCTAAAGTGGTTGAGGTGGATGCTTTCAAAGGGTCTATCAAATTTTGTGTTGACATTTCCGCTTTTTCTTTTCCCTTTTCAGTCTTTGTGTATGATCTTGTATTCTCCCATGAATGTTGGTTCGAAGTCTAAGGAACCCCAATCATCGTCTAATAGCTTGGTGACTTCATCAATGTGTTTTTCTTTTTCTTTTTGTTGCACGGGGTCTATTTGTGTAGTTGGTGTTAATGTTTCCAAAGGATTTTCCTTGTTTTTCTCAATGTTTAAACAACTATTTGGGCTGGGGTCGGCTTCGAGTGTGTACACTTTATTATTGTAGATGTACTTCATTTTTCAATGAAGAGTAGAAGGCACCCCATTCATTGCATGAATCCATGGTCTTCCTAAAAGGAGATTATATGAAATATCGTGAGGCATAAAATGGATTGGTGTTTCTAATGTGGCCTTCCCAACTGTAATAGGCAAAGTGATCACATCAAGCGGTTATTTTTCTATATTGTCAAATCCTTTAATAGATAGAGAGTCGAGTTGAATTTGTGATTTATCCACACCAAGCCTATCCAAAAGGGTCACACTACACACATTAAGGGAAAAGTCGTTATCCACAAGGGGTTCAAAAGAGGACATACACAAATTGGTGTTGTTTTTGTCAGAAAAACATAACATAGTAACTCTTGTATGACCCTCGTACGTTGAACCTTTTTTTTTTTTTAAAAATTGCAATGGTTAGAAGTTAGTTAACAATATGTAGTTGATGCACGATTTTTCTGATAATTGTTTAATGAATATTTGATTTTTTACTAATTTTCGAAGTGGACATTTCTTGAAAAATAGAATTTTGGCCGTGCTACCCCTACAAATTTTGGAAACTAATTGAATTTTTATTTTTTTATTTTTTAAAATTTGTAGAATGGAGTCTAGTTTCTAAAAATGTAATTTATTTGAAAATTCGATGAACGGTTAATTTATAACGAAACAAATACCAAACATTGATTTTGGCAAAAAAAAGACATACAAATAAAATAAATTATGGATGAAAGGCTTAGCATTTTTAGAAAGTGAAAAAATTTACATCGTTGGATAGCTAAGAGAGAACCCAACATTACCCATGTGTTCGATTTTTTCGATATTGAACCACATGCAATCCTGACGGTGAGCACGAACTCGATTATGTGAAATATGGTAGATTTTTTAAAAACACGTCTTTGGTCGTTGGGAATGCCTTCCAAGCCTTTGGGTTTGTATTCCAAGGCAAATACCAAGCCTAAGGCTCAGGAATTCCCAAAGCAAGATATAACGCGAGCGCGCTATAATGCGCTCACGTTATATTTCACTTTTGACATTGTTTTTGCTTTTGCGGGAAACATGTCAACTAGGACATAATGCGAGTGCATTATAACGCGCTCACATTATGTCCTCCTTTATGTTAAATACCAATATATTGAATGTATGCTGATATATTTGTATGTTTATATGTACATGTATGCTTGTATGTCATGTATGCATGCTTGTATGTATGCACGTATGCCTGTACATGTATCAATGCATATATATTGTATGTATGTATGTAAGATTGTATCTACACGTGTATCTATGTATGCTCAAGTATGGATGTAGGATTATATGTACATATGTATTATGCTTGTATGTATGTATTTATGTATGTCTTTAGAGGGAGGGAGAATTTAGAGAGAGAGAGAATCTGGAGAGATGGAGAGGGGGTGGAAGTGAGAGTTTAAGAGAGAGGGAGTGGGAGAGAAGGGGTTGGAGTGAGAGGGACTTAGCTAGGTAGGGTGGGAGGGATAGAGGGAGGGAGAGAGAGAGGGGGGGTGGGAGAGAGAGAATTGAGAGAGGTAGAGAGAGAGGGGGGGAGAGAGATGAAGTGAAAAAAAATATTTATGTAGGTAGGGTGCCAAAGGGAGAGACTTGAGAGTGTGAGGGGGGTGAGAGGGAGAGACTTGAGAGATAGGTAGTGAGAGGGAGTGTGAGAGAGATGGAGTGGGAGAGAGAGGGAGTGTGAGTGAGAGACCTGAGAGAGGGAGAGGGTGTGGGAGGGAGTGACTTGATAGAGGTAGAGAAAGAGGGGGGTGGAGTGAGAGGGACTTATCTAGGTAGGGTTGGAGGGATAGAGAGAGGGGAGAGAGAAAAGAGAGAGTTACCTAGGTAGGTTGCCAAGGGAGAGACCTTAGAGAGAGAGGGGGTGGGAAGGAGAGACATGAGAGAGAGGGAGAGAGGTACTGGGAGAGAGTGTGCTGGAGTGGGAGGGACATAAAGAGAGATTGATAGAGGGAGCAAGAGAGGGTGGTAGGGATTGATTGAACGAGAGGTACGCAGAAAGAGGGAGATGGTAGATAGAGATAATTAGAGAGGGTAGGAGGGAGGGAAGGAGGGAGAGGTGAGATGCATAGATAGAGAGAAAGTGATAGGGGTTGAGGGTATAGGGTTGAGGGATTAGGGTGGAGGACCTATAGGGTTGATTTTTTCTAGGGTATTAGGGCTTAAGGTTTGAGGGTTGAGGGAATAGGGTCAATGGTAGAGGGTATTTGGTTGAGGGTATAGGGTAGAAGGTTTAAGGGTTTAGGG